>JAQZBX010044296.1:0-21408 GCA_029593785.1 Cabassous unicinctus
GGGAGGTCCCGGGGAACGAACCCAGGTCCCTCCATATGGGAGACGGACACCCAACCATTTGAGCCACATCCATCCCCCACACTGTAATTTTTAATATTTTAAAATCTTAACTCTAGGATTTATTCTCTGAGATATCTGATCCTTGAGTTTATAACCAGCTGGTGATATGACAGAGATTTTCTTGAGTGTCAGACCTCCTTAATCAGGAAGGTCAGCCCAAGGCAAATGCAAAGTGCAGGGTCTTCCCTGACTTTTCTGGGCCTGTGCCTTGTCCTCGAGTTATGCTTGCTAGTAGCCTTAAGAGAGCCTCCTCTACTTCAAAGACAGAACTTCTTCCTCTCCTGGGTGTTCCACTGCAGGACTTAAAGCAGGTAAGCTTTTGCCCCAGGCTGTCAGTCTCAATTTTATCTTACCCTGCTTTCATTTTCTTAAGCTGCTTTTGCCTGGAGGGGGCGCATATGGGAGAGGTATTTCCCAAGTTAGTCTTTTCCAGCTGGAACAAGGCCAAGAACCCACACAGGAAGTGCCAGCTGGCTCCAAACTACCGTGGAGAGGGGATGATGGAGGAGCCAGAAAAGGCACCAGGAGATTTTTCCATGGCTCCCCAAAGTTTCACTTTCTTGACCTACCCAGCAAATGCAGCCCTTCAACTGTCTTCTACATCTCTGAGGAAGCATACCACTTTTGTCCAGGACAGGTTGGAACAATGGCCACCCTCAGAGCTGGGCCCCAATGATCTGAAGTAGCCAATCAAAAGCTGTGATCAGGGGGCGGATGTGACTCAAATGGTTGGGCGTCCGTCTGCCATATGGAGGGACGTGGGTTTGATCCCCGGGACCTCCCGGTTAAATTAAAAAAAAAAAAAAAAATATATATATATATATAGAAGGTGCATGGGCTGCCAGGCTCTGTGTGCCGGTGAGCCGCCAGGCCCCGGGAGCCGTGCAGCAAGGTGATGACATAACAGGAGAGAGACAAGACGAGATGCTCCGAAAGCTCCAAAAACCAGGAGCAGAGGTGGTGCAGATGGCAGAATACCTCTCTCCTACATCGGAGGTCTCCAGGATCGAATCCTGGTGAAGACTGGAGGAGGAGGATGAGAAGAGATGAAACAGACACAGAGAATTGCCCAGCGAATGAACACAAAACAGCAAAATGGAGAAGGGGGGGTTTAAAATGGATCAAGTAAATAAATAAATCTTTAAAAAAAAAAAAAAAAGCTGTGATCAGTGATTGGCCCATGCCCACCAGATTTTGGGGAATTAGATGTTTATGTCCCTTTCTGATACTAACAGGCTATGCCAGAGTCAGACCCCACTGCTGCCTGCCTCGAGAGAGGATGGGCAATGGTAACCATTGCATGGAGAGAGCAATTTACTGGTATTTACCATAGTCTACCAACCTCTTCTTTCCGCTCTTCCCTGGATGTTGGACAGTATTCTACTGGACTCCAGAGTTTCAAAATAGTTGATTCAGACAGTCCCTGCTTATTTAATAGTTTTTCTGATGGAGGGACTGATTCCTGGAACTTCCTACTCCACCATCTTCCTAGAATCCCTCCCAGGTTATTTTTTTATCCTTTCCGCTGCACTGACTGGCAGCAGCATGGAGTGGGGATATCTGCTTGGCCAGAGCAGCAGCCTGACTTGTTCTCACAGGCATCTTTCTCCAGCATAACCTCCCCTCAGTTTCTTTCTGCTGCTTTGTAAGCCAAGCCCACAAGTCAGGTTGAATGGGCTCTTCTGTTTGATGGCTGGTTGAGGAATGAGGCAGGTCTCATGGCTTCTTCTCAAGTCCGAGAAAGGAATGGCAGACCTAATCCTAGTACTCTCTTCCTTCCTCTTCAAGTACAAATGGTTAAAGCCCACCCATGGGTGCATCCCACCCATGACACAGGCAGGAAAGCAAAAACAGCTAAACTTGTGATGGGCATTTGGAGTCAAAGATATTCCCCACATTGCCTAATATAGGGCTGAGAACACATTTACCATTTATTGACTATTTGAACAATTAAATAAGGCCTTTCTGAGCAAGGTAAAGGGAAAAGAAAATGAGAATTTTGCCAAATCAGATCAAGGGATACAAATTTTAAAGAAAACTATTTTTAAAGATCTATTTTTATAGACTCATAGCTTTAGTTGGTTTTAACCAAAGTGTGCCAATCTCATATTGCCGACTGTCTTACTTTAGAACTAAATGTATAATGTTATCCATAACAAGTATCTTGGAGACATTTTTCAACCAATTTGAAAGTTCATAGAGCTGAACTTCCTGAGTCCTTACACCCTGTTCCTCCAGTGTATACAAGTTGATCCACTGGAGTGCAAGAAGGAAAATTTGAACTTCTGTTTATATCTATTTTTTAATCTAAAAAAGAGTAAAGAAATTAAACTTTATATTATTAATAATAATAAATATTTTACTATACACTTTTTGGGATATTGTGAGAGAATAAATGTATTTTGCATATAGAAAAAAAATTTACTATACATATTTGTACATGTAGTTGATCCTCATTATCTGTGGGTTCCAGATTTGTAAATTTGCCTGTTTGCTAAACTTTATTTCTAACCCCAAAATCAGTGCTCACAGTGCTTTCATAGTCATTTGTGGACATATGCAGAGTAGCAAAAATTTTGGGCCCCCAAAGCTCACATTCCTAGCTGAGGTTGAACAAAACAATGATCTGCGTTGTTTCAGCTCACATACTATAAACAAGTGTCTTTTCTATGATATATTTAGTGCCCCATTTTTTGAAGTTTTATGCTTTTTGTTGGTGATTTTGCTGTTTTAAATGGTTCCTATACATAGCTCTGAAGTGCTGTTTAGTGTTCTAAGTATGAGAAGGCTGTGATGTGCCCTTACATGGAAAATATGTGTGTTAGATAAGCTTCATTCAGGCATGAGTTATAGTGCTATTGGCCATGAGTTCAATATTGATGAAACAGCAATATATAATAAGTAAATGTTCTTTAAACAGAAATACACATAAAACAAAGTTATGTATTGATTGTTTGACCAAAATGTTGTGACTAGAGGTTTGCAGGAAGCTAACTCTGTGTGTCCTTTAGGAACAATGGTTCAGTATTCACTAATTCAGTGATTGTGGAGACATTATAAAACATAGCCACTACAAATAGTGAGAATCAACTGTATATATGTTTAAATTTACAAATAAATATAAATATGATGGGGATGCAGGCTCAAGTTTTGTTTTTTGGATTGGATTTTAAGATAAAAAATGTTTGGTGGGACTTCTGCTTCTGGTCAATATGGAGCAACCAAGACCATATTTACCCTCCTGCCTGAAACAGTCCTCCAAACAGAAAAGAATATATGAAACAACAATTTTCAAGACACTGAACATCAAGCAATGAAGAGTAGAAATCTTTGAGAGTCAGGAAACAAGTGACCCCTACAGTTGCCCCAGCTCACTGCCTAGACTAGAGAGAGTTTCCATTCTGCAGTGCAGGGAGGGTAACCCAGGTGGAGCCTATTGTACTTCTTCAGTTGAGGAAACAGAACTGAGAGTCTGGCGATACCAAGGCAGGTAGAGTTCATGAAAGAGAGTATTGGAGAAAAAAGAGCTGTGTTTGGTAAGAACCTTGGCGATCTGTAGTAGATCCCTCAAGTATTAAGCAGAGTACTAATTAGTGCATGCATGTGAGGAAACTACCCAAAGCTGGAAAAAATAATCATTTAAAAGGATTAGAAGGAACAGCACCTGGCACTCACACAGCCAGAAATAGTAGCTGCCCCTACCAACCAAACTGGAAAACCTCATATTTTATGGGGTATTGGATAAAGTGCTCAGAAAAGGTATCCCTTAGTAGTGAAGAATAATTAGCCCTAGATTAAATGCTACATTTGCCCACAAATGCTTTTAGATCACAACCTAACAAATCTTAAAATCAAGACCCCAAAGGATCAAACTGTTTCTCAGTGACTTAACTGTGTTCCAAAACAAAACTCAAGAATATTTACAGAAGTACAAAAATATCAAACACCCAATAAAGTAAAATTAACAGTGTCTGATATCCAAGCAAAATTATATGGCATGCAAGTGGGAAAATACAATTCATAATGAGGAGAAAATTCAATTGAAATCAACCCAGAACTGATGCATGTGTTAGAATTAGCAGACAGGAATATTAAAATGATTATCACAATCGTGGTCTACATGTTCAAAGAGTTAGGAAGATACAGGGGAGATAGAAAAAAGACCCGGATTAAACTTTTAGAGATGAAAACTACCATGTCTGAGGTGGAAAATACACTGTATAGGACCAAATGGCAGATAGACATTGCAGAAGAAAAGATGAACTTGAAGACATAACAATAGAAACTATACAAAAGAAAACACAGCAAGATAAAATAATTTCAAAAATGAACAGTATCAGTGAGCTGTGGGACAGCTTCAAGCAGCCTAATATATGGTGATTGGAATCCTCAAAAGAGAGGAGAAAGAAGAAATATTTGAAGAAATAATGGCTGAAATTCTTCCAAATTTGATGAAAACAATAAACCCACAGATCCAAGAATCTCAATGGAACCCAAGCACAAAAGCCATTAAGAAAACTAAACTAAGGCACACCATAAGTAAATTTCTCAACTCCAATGATAAAGAGAAAATGTAAGAGCACCAGAGAAAAAGATACACATTACATACACATACAGGGAAACAACAATAAAGATGATAAACAGATTTTTCATTAGAAACAATGCAAGCAAGAAGACAATGGAATGACATCTTTAAATTACTGAAAAGAAAAACCATAATAAAGCAAAAACACTGTCAAGTACAATTCTAATCCCAGAAAAAATACCTTTCAAAAATGAAGGCAAAATTGACCTTTTGAGATATACAGTAGATAAAATAATTTATAACCAACTACTAGAAATGTTAAAGAAAGTCCTTCTGGAAGAAGGAATATGATACCAAATGAAAATATGGTTCTACACAGAGGAATAAAGAGGATGAGAAATGGAGCCAGGTTCCATGTTGTAAAGAAGCCCAGTGAGCCCCATGGAAAGGCCCATGTGACAAGGAACCAAGACCCCTGTCCACAGCCCCAGCTGAGCTCCCAGTCCATAGCTAGTACCAACTTGCCAGCTATATGAGTGAGTCATTTTGGAAGTGAATCTTCCAGCCCAGTCAAGCTGCTCTAGCTGATGCTTCATGGAATCGAGTTAAACTGTCCCACTAAGCTCTGCCCAAATTGCAAATTTGAGATCAGAAGAAATGATTGTTGTTTTTATAAGCCACTAAGTTCTGGGGTATTTTGTTTTATTTTATTTTATTTTATTTTTTGTTTTGTTTTCTTTCCTTTTTTGGGGGTAGTCTATTACTCAGAAATAGATAACCAGGGGGACGGATGTGGCTCAAATGGTTGGGCGTCCGTCTCCCATATGGAGGGACCCGGGTTCGATCCCCGGGACCTCCCAGTAAAAAAAAAAAAAAAAAAAAGAAATAGATAACCAGAACAGGCTTACTGGGAGATGGCCTAACTGGCTCTGCAATCCCACCTATCACCCCATCATCTCTTCCTCCTCCAGTCTGTAGTAAGGAAAAAAGATTAGGGGAAAATTACAGCATAAAGAGACCACAGAGTTGTAAATAATTGACTTAGTAGCCTTGTTTAAAAGAACTGTGGCTTTTCCCTTCTCATATCTCTGTAAGTTAAGAAGGAGGAGTGGGGTAGAAGTTGGAGAATCAGGCTTAAAGATTTTGAGAATGCTTGCAATAAGTGGTGACTGGTATTTCACTTTTGACTTGTACATATGCTAAGATATGGAAATGCAGTCTTGGCATAGTTCTGAAAATGGGGTGTGATGAGGAAATCTTAGAATTTTGTCATTTATCTCCTGGAGTTTGGGAGCACATTTAGATAAAGAAATTTGTGTCTACCAGTTTCTTGGAAATTTCTGAAGGCAGAAAGATTGTTGGAAAAGCTTATAGCAAAATGAATGGATAGGATTCTAGGAAAAAAAATAATGGGAGAAATTCTTCTCGAATTTTCCATAGCCTTAAGATACTGAAGAGAAGGACCTCTGTTTTTTTCTGGACTGTGGGAGAGCCTGGGGGTTAAAGGGACAGTGCAGGAGCCATGGGGCTACTTAAGAAGGGATGCTCCTCCAAGACAGGAAATACTTACAGGGGAGGGGCGGATGTGGCTCAAATGGTTGGGCGTCCGTCTCCCATATGGAGGGACCCGGGTTCGATCCTCAGGACCTCCCAGTAAAATTAAAAAAAAAAAAAGAAAAAAAATATAGAAGGCGTGCAGGCTTCCAGACCCCATGCACGGGCGTGCTGTCAGGCCCCGCGAGTGGGTGAGCCCCCAGGCCCCGTGTGCGGGCGTGCCAGGCCCCGCCGAGCCAAACAGCAAGATGATGACATAACAGGAGAGTGACACAAGGAAGAGCCAAGACGAGACGCGCTGGAAAACCAGGAAATGAGGTGGCAGAACACCTCTCTTCCACATTGGAGGTCTCCAGAGTCGAATCCTGGTGAAGACAAAGGAGTAGGATGAGAAGAGATGGCAGGAAGCAGACACAGAGAATTGCCCAGCAAGTGGACACAAAACAGCAAAAACGGGGAGAGAAGGGAGGAATTAAAATGGATGAAAGTAAAATAAATAAATAAATCTTAAAAAAAAATACAGGGGATGAAGGGAGACACTGATGAGAATGTCAGCAGGAGGGAGGACTGGGTAAAGCTAAACACTGGCCTGAAAAAAACACGTACCTGCATCTCTGCGAAGACTACCGTTTGTGGGGAGGTGATGAGCAGGCGAGAGATTTGGACCACGTGAGAGCTAGACTTGGGGCATTCTACCACTGAGATGGTCCACCTCCTAAGAAGATCCTGGTTCTACTCTCCTTATTCTACAACATCAGAGGAGCTGGAACATATCCCTAGTAGAGCACCTCCACTGGAAGGGCATGGAGGGTGAAGGAACAGATGCTGCTGCCTCCCCACTCCAAACCCCTGGGCCTGAAAAGACCTTGCAGGCATTTGGGGGAGAGAGGGGATGAGGTAAAATTTGAATTGAACATTTTATTTAAGCAGCTTTTGTGAGGTATAATTTACACATGATAAAATCTACTCATTTTAAGTGTACAATTCAAAGGTCTGTAAGTAAATGTACAGAGTTGAATAAATATCACTATACTGTAATTTTTGAACATTTTCATCATGCCCACATAAATCTCTCATGTCTGTTTGCAGTCAATCTCTGAATTAAATTTTAATTGGAAGTTCCTGTATGGGGTGATGAAAAAGTTTTGGTAATGGATGGTAGTGATGGTGGCATAATATTGTGAATGTAACTGATATCACTGAGTTGTATACATATAGTGAGTTAATGTGGAAAATTTTTTTGTATATATGTTACCACAATGAATTTTTTTGTTTAAAAAGAAGAAATTTTAAGTGGAGCTTAAACTGAGACTACATTGAAGTTTTAAAAATAGAAAGTGTCCAGAAGGTGGCCAGGAAGTCATGCATTCTAATCATTAAGAAATGTGCTAATCATTGTAGAAGGGAGATTCCATATTGCACAGCTGGAGGCAATGAGAACAAAATAAAACATGAACAAATTTTACTCATATTTACTCCCACTGAGTTTTCACATTGTCATAGACAGTTGTATATGGGGATTTTTTTTTTTTTTTAAGTTTGGTGCCTTTTTTAAACTAAACTATAAAGTCCTTGAGGGCAGTGGACATATCTTTTCCACAGTACATCCTCAGGACCTATCAGAGAAGTTGTCACATGGTAGTTGCCCAATAAAAATTGGTTGAATGGGAGTAGATGTGGCTCAAGCAGTTGGGCAACCACCTCCCACATGGGAGGTCCTGGGTTCAGCTCCAAGTGCCTCCTAAAGAAGATGAGCAGAAAATGAATGGACCAATGAGCAGATAATGAACAGACACAGTGAGCAGACAAGCAGACACAATAAGTGAACACAACAAGCAGACACAGTGAGCAGACAATGAACAGAAACAACAAGCAGACAGATAAGGGAGCCGTGGGGAGTGGGGAATTGGTTGAATGAATAATAAAGTTCTCCAGAGTAGACTTGGAATGGTTAGATAATAGATGATGGGATGTTAGAGCCCAGGTGCACTTTAGAGACTATCTAGTCCAGTTTCCTCCCCATAGAGATGAGGACATTGAGGACCAAAACAATGCAGTGACTTGCCCAAAGTCACAGAGCCCCTTAGTGGTGGAGTTACTGGGGCTCTTCTCTATAAACCAGCCCTTGAGTTAAGCTAATCATAAACCCCATACTTCTGTAAACACCAGAATGGCCTTTCTTTAGAATAATTCCTGCTATGCACAGAGCAAGGGCATGACAGAGTGCTAGATACTAAAGGTAGTGTGCCCAGGAGTAGAGCAGGCATGGAGAATTACTGTGGGCAAAGCTACTCAGAGTCAAAGATGTGGCCAAACACTGCTTATTTCTTGCAAAATGTTTAAAGAACCTTCCAGGTTAGACAGAGGCCAGAGGAACATCATTTTATTTCTAACATGAACCCTGGCTGTCACCAGAGATTTCCTGAGACACTTCAGGAGACCTTGGGTTCTGGATCAAGACAAGCCAATCTACCTGGAATCACCAAAAGACTCGGAAACTGACAGAGAGGGTGGTCACAAGACTCAAGGGCCTATGCTAGGACAATCAGCACTTCCCAGATGGTTCTGCAGGAATGACTCTGTCCTAGGAGTGGGGGGAGGTTATCCACAAAGAACAGGCCCATGGTGGGATTCCCATCCCACAACCCAGGCTCCTTATAGGCTACCAGTGGGCATGGCCCTACTGTGCTCTGGGGCCTGCATGGAGAAGACCCAGTCCCCAGAAGAAGCTTGTCAGTCAATGGAGCACCTTCAGGCCACAAGATGTGTTCATCATGGAAGGATCTTCCTGGTCAGGGCAAAGAAGCCCCTGACACTGTGTACCCATCAGGTTGGAGCAAAGTCCCATGGGTTGATTTTGTTCTCTCTGAGGTTTCCTTTGTTATGAGACAGTCTTGATTATGTTGGTTCTCTGCCCTGGTTTGTCCTGGATTTTGATGGGAAGCAGCAGTTGTCATCAAATTCTTTGCCTTTGGCTTACTCCTCACTTCAAATCACTGCCTGTTCCTCAACCCATCCCAGGCTCCTCCAAGACCTCATCCCAGCTCTTTTTAAGCCCTTTGTTGGGGGCTATGTCAATGACTGCCTGATACTGTCTTGAGAGCTTTAAGACTTGATCCAGCCCAGTGTAAGGAAGGGACTTCTGTACACAACAACCCCCCCGACCCCTGCTACCAGCAAAAGTATGTCTATGGGGCATATGGGGTGGAAGGAAATGTTTGGCTCTTGTTTCAAAGATTAAATCGCCTCACAGTGTGACAGATTTTTCAACAGATACATTTGGACTTCACCTAACAAAATGAATGGCAGGGTCTAAAAGTGAATGGTGATTTAAATGTGACTTATGGAATTTCTTCACCCTGGAAATCCCAGGAAAATTCTTCTAGAAAGGAATCACACAGGAGATTAGGTTATATAGCTTAAAGGGAGTCCATCAAATGAGAAATGTTATTTGATTTACTGGATATGAATGTCCTTAGGCCCAGTTTCCAGATGGCAGGGTGTCTGTGAATGAGCCCAATTCAAAGGTGGGCCACATGCTAAGTTCCACACGCTCTGTGCTCTCTCGCAGCACTGACTCACCAACCGGAGTCCTGGGCAGAAGTCACACTGCAGCTCCCTGGAATGGGAAAAGGCATGTTCCTGGCAGCCCATGACTGTGAAATACTTTCTATGCACTAATTAAACTGAGCAGCCAGCAGAGGTATTGTTAGTCTCCATTTTATAGATCAGGAAACAAAGGCACTGAAAGGTCAAGTAAGGTGCCCAGAGTCACAGGGTGAGGCAACAGTGAAACTGGGCCCAAGATGCGAACATTGCACCTTCCAAGGCCAGCATTCGACTCTGCTTAAACTATTTTCTCAGGAAAAATGTTTTCTACTCTATCCAGAGCAAGAGTTCTTTGCAACACGCTCTTTTGTGAATCCTGCCCTAACACTGTCAGTTCTCTGCTCAACAGCCAAAGCCATTGTCTTCCAGTCTCCCTCCACACTTCCACTTAACCTTCCTGCAAGCTGTATAGCTCCCACCGTCCTCTTGTAGACTTGTCCCAGCTGGAGTCCCCACTCACCCTAGAGTGTCCAACAAGGTGGTCCCCTCTGTCCATGGCCTTGGCCATGTCGGCAACTTCCTTGCCTGCTATGGACCAGAAACACAGCCCAACCTGGGAGCACCCAGGCACTTTTCCTTCCTTGCAACTTCTACTGACCACCCTGATCTCTCTGGTTTCAGCAGGTTCAGCAGCACCTTCATCTACTCCTTACATCCTTCTCCTCACCTCCATTCTCAGTCTATAAAACCTTCCTCCTCCCATAAGGTCAAGGCTCCTTCAGTAGTTCCAGGCCCCTCCCAACTTCAAGAACTCCTAAAGGCTTTTCCTGCTCTGGGATGCCTTGAAGGAACATGGTGGCCTTTCCAGCCACCATTTGTCCACAAAATCGATTTGAAAGGAAGTCAGAGAGGTACCCTCTGGATGGCCTGGAAGAAAGCAAATAGCCATGTTGCAAACTGCTGATGGAGAAGGGTGGCTTCTAGAAGCTGACCGTGGTTCCTGGCTGATGGCTAGCAGGAAAATGGGGACATCAGCCATACAACCAGAGGGAGGTGAATTCTGCCAACAACAAGAAGGTTGTTAGGTGAGGAGCCACAGCCATGCATGTGCAAACTGTCAGCCTCCCCTTGCAGTCTCCTAGCAGAAAGGCCTTGCTGATGGCTCATCTGAATAAAAGTGGGATTGCTTGGTTTGCAGCACTCTGCTGCTGGCTCTGAGACAAAGATGAACTAGATACCATTCTGCCCCCGGAGGTTTCTAGACTAGGAATTAGACCAGCACGCCAGTGAGTAACACAAGGGGGTGAAGAAGAGAAGACATGGAACAGACTTTCTAGTAAAGCTAAAGAGAAGGAAATCATATCCAGTGGGGGGTATCTAAAATCTGATAGAGGATGTGGCATTTGATGTAGACCTGAGGACTGAGGAGGGTTTTACGTCAGAAATGGAAGTGGGAAATCAGAGGGTGTTAAGAGAGACAATGTGCTGCTCAGCCGTACAAAGTGTAGGGCATTTGGCACATCAGGTACGGTATGAGTGAGAGTGGAAACAGTATTCTGGGGCCACAGTGTACACACCCTTGAATTCTAGGGAGTAGTTGAGTTTGGATTATTTGGCAATGGGTGGCCATGGAAAGTTTGGAGGCCGGGGCGCGATAGAATCAAGGTGAACAGTGTAGGATGGATTAGAGTAAAGGCAGAAAGGGCATGGGGACTATTTGCAGACTGTGAGAGTAGAGAGGGAAAAAAATAATCAAAACCCTTGTGCATTGCTGGAGGGGATGTAAAATGGTGTAGCTGCTGTGGAAAACAGTTTGGTGGTTCCTTAAACAGTTAAACGTAAAACTATCATATGACCCAGCAATTCCAATTCTCAGTATATACCCCAAAGAAAGCAGGGACTCTAACAGATTGATGTACACCAATGTTCATAGCAGCCTTATTCACAAAAGGTGGAAGCAACCCAAGTGTCCATCAACAGATGAAAGGATAAACAAAATGTGGTACATCCATACAATGGAATATTATTCAGCCATAGAAAGGAATGCTGGCTCTGAGACAAAGATGAACTAGACACTATGCGGCAATATGGATGGACTTTGAAAACATTGTGCTAAATGTAAGTAGCCAGACAAAAGGGCAATTATTTTATGATTCCACTTAAATGAAATATCTAGAATAGGCAAATTCATCGAGACAAATTAGAGGTGACCAGGGGCTAGGGGTGCGATGAGGAGATATTACTAATGGGTGTGGAGTTTCTGTTGGGGTACTGAAAAAGTTTTGGAACTAAATAGTGGTGATGGTTGTACAGCATTGTGAATGTAATTAAAGCCACCGAATTGTACACTTAAAATTGGTTAAAAATGGTAACTTTCATGATATATATTTTTATGACAAAAAAAACTTAAAAATAATAAAAGTGGACTTCAGTGCCTTATTCCATAAGTAAGTAAAGAAATAATCTGAGCCTCGGAAAGTGGGGACAGAAAAAAGAGATGAATTTCACAGTCACTGGAGTGGAACCTCTACTGACTCATCAGGAGAATGAATAGAGAGCATCTAGCACAGGTCCATCCATGAGAACATCCTTCTTCCATTCATCCAAACATTTACTAGTTAATATTTGTTGCAGGTCTCCTTGTAGTGGGTTAAATTGTGTCATTCTCATGTCCCTCCCCAAAAGATCCGTGAATTCCTTACCTGTGAATGCAGCCTTATTTGGAAATAGGGTCTTTGCAGATGTAATCAAGTTAAGATAAGGTCCAACTTGACTAGGGTGGGCCCAAAGTCCAATGGTTGTTGTCCTTAGAAAGGAGAAGGAGATTTGGCCACAGAAACCCAGGAAAGAAGACCACGAGAAGATGGGCAGTTTGGAGCTGTGCTGCCACGTGACGAGGCACACCAAGGGTGGCAACAACCACCAGAAGCCCGAGGAGGCAAGGGGGTTTCTTCTCTAGAGCCTGCAGAGCGCGGGGGGCCCTGCCTACACCTTCATTTTGAACTTCTGGCCTCCAGAACTGTGAGAGAATAAATTTCTGTTGTTTTAAGCCACTCAGTTTGTGGTACTTTGCCCCTAGCAAGAAGTGGCTACTTCTTGTAGTCAATGACCTGTACCAGGTGCTGCCCAGAATGTAAATGTCACGCATTTGAGGTGCTAGGAATGACTCTAATACTAGGCAATAAATGATAAGTCCCAGAAGAGAGGCAAGGCTAGAGAACTGCTGGCTCAGGAGGGAGAAAGCCTGCACCCGCCTGCAGCCACCAGGTCTTCGGGAAAGAATGACTTTGAGTCATTGTTTTGCTTATAGATGGCAACTTTAAAAGAGAAGGCTGGGCATTTCTCCTCTCGACTACCAATAAAACATCACCTCATCACAGCACACATACATACAGAAACACGTGAGCACATGCCCACACAAACCCAGCTGCAGGCTGCTGCCCCCAATTCGTCTGACTTTCAGAATGACAAACAGGGAGAAACAGTTATTCCTGCAGATGCTTGGTTTGGTAGTTCTTGAAGACACCTCGGTTGCCCTTAAGGGGTCTTTGGGGCCCTTCCTTTTACACTGGCTTCCCTTACCTCCCTCCCCGACTGTCTCCCCAGCTATGTGTTGCTACTTCCTAATCACGATTTCAGAGGGTAAGAGACATACAACGTCGTCTTTGTTAGAGCAGCACCCAGCCCAGCCGAGGCCAGACCAGGCCAACAAGCCTGTTCCTCTTTCCCCTTGGTCCTGGGTAAGCATACATCTTCCACCCTCACTTTAAAGGCAGACAATTTGTTTTTATCATTTGCCAACACAGCTGAGGATGATTATTAATTAATCAAAAACACTGACTTTTAACTTCCCACGCTCTCTCCAGAGATGCTCCAGTGACAGCTTGCATCTGGACTTCAGAGCTGTTTAGATAGAAGTGGGCACCAGGCAGCAAAGGCTTCTTTTCTTTTTCTTTTTTTTTTTTCTGGTTTATTCTTTTTAAAACACAACCATCACTTAATCCCATTTAGCCAACTTGATTTTAAGGTGGTCTCATTTTGTGGGGTTTCTGTCAGTCTTTTTATGCAGCTTCCTTTGAAACCAGAAGTGCTGTGTCAGGATTTCACAAAAAGAAAAATAAGTTCAGAGGACATTTTCTGTTCATCAAAAGCTCAAACTGAAGCACACCACGAATAATGAAACACCATTGTATTACCCTGCTTGCAATCTGATGTTCTGGTATTACCCACCAAATTCAAGGCCTCAGCAATGAGTACCTAAATCCGTTTCTGAGACCAAGTTTGAAATGTTATATTTGAAATATCAAAACAAAGGCTGATCTGCTCCAGCTAGCTGAGGTTTAAGCAATGAATTCCTTTCTCCCCTCTCTGAGATGGCGCTGCTGAGCAGTCATCGTTCTCCTCTGCAGCTCTTCTTGGTGGCACTTCATTGGTTTTCAATATGAAAAAAGAAAGAGGAGGCAGAAGATAGCTCGCATCAAATTACACATCAAAGCCAAATAAATGGCTACCCTCCAAAGGCTGCCGCCGGAGGCAGGGATTCAGGACTGGCTTTACCACAGGACAGAGGTTTGGAATAAAAAATCTGATGCCTTTGAGGGGCTGTATATACTAATATGATTTTAAGCAACATTGAATTTAGGAGAAAAGCCTGCTTCACTTCCATTTAGTGAAGGCGACAACTTCAGAATCTCAAATACCTGGAATGAGCAACAGTGTAATGTAAATGCAGCCAATCCGAACCTTGGACAAGTGTTCTGAGAAATATGGAGTAAGACCGCAGGGCCTTGTTAGCTTCGGCTCTGCGGGTTTCTCTTACCCGGCTCTCAGTAATGCATGTCTGCGAAGCTCTCCAACGTCTTCAAGTCCCTCCTGGGAACCGTTCTGCGAGTGCTCAAAGGACCCAGGCTTTTGTTTCTCCTCTTTGCTCTCCTGCCACCTGTCTTTTTTGCCCTTGTCATTGTTCATTAGCATCTCCACTGGAGGCGTGTAAGGGAAATAAAAGGAGATAAAAACTCCCCTGGTCACAGTCCATTTGCTTCTTGTCAACAGCTCTGTTAAAAGACAGAAGAGGAAGCTATTGGCCAAGATAAGAGTTTAGATAAGGTTTGGGGATTATCTGTAAAATTCATTTATTCAGGGTTACCTTCCCAAGCACCTGAGGATAATGGAGGGTTATCTTTATCATGCTTCTTTCCCCGCCCCCCCCCAAGCTAAGAACAAAATTCTTGAGTCCCTTCTAAGAGATGGTCAAAATAACTTTATGAGATAAAACTAGTGTAACTACTTTAAACTTTGGTGATATAAAACTAGCACAGCAGCTAAATAGCCACTCCACTGTTAAACAGTTAAATATTCAATCCATTGTTTAACTCCCCTAGATCAACTGCTTCTGGAAATGGAGACTCTCTTTCCTTAGACAGGGAAAAGATTTAACTCATTATTGGGTTAATAGGTGTTCCTGGGCAGCTTTGCAGTTCTTCTGAATGAATGGGAAAAAAGCAAATTGAATAGATAAATTTCGGTCTTTGATTACAAGTAATAGAAAACAGCTGAAACTAATTTAAGCCAAAAAGGTCAGTTTATTACAGAGACCTGGCAGGGGGTTTCATGGGACCCAAGAGCCAGGCCTCTGCAAAGGACTAGGAATAAGGACACAGAAGACTTTCAGAACTCTTACCCTTTTTAGAAATCCTCTTCAGTCCTCTTAAAATCTTCTTCTGTCCTCTCTCTTATACCTTAACCCTCCCTCTTATCCACCCTTTCCCCCTCCAGACACAGGGCAGGGAATAACAGCTGACCCACGGCTGCCAAATTTCCACCAAGAAACAGACACAACTCTATTGATACTGGTTTAAAATTCTCAGGAGAGAGCATCTGACTGGCCAGGTTTGAAGCAAGTATCCACCTCTGGACCAGTCAGCTCTGATGGAGAGTGGGTCATGAGTATAAATATGACTGCTGGGTCTCAGAGTTCTCAGAAAAAGTGTGTGGGTGATGGAGTAGGGCTGCTCCAAAGTTGTGACAGTTTGAAGCTGGGTGGATCCCAGAAAATCCTGTTCATAAAACTAATCCCTTCCTGTGCATGTAAACCAATTGTAGATGGTACCTTTTGATTAGATTCAGTTAAGGGCCATTTGATTAGATTGCTCCAGCAGGGCAGGACCCTGGGTAGGTCTTAATCCTCTTACTGGAGTCCTTTATAGATGGTGGAATAAAAGCTGCAGACACAGGAAAAAGGCCACAGTGACAGAAAAGAACCCAGAAGCTGAGAGAGAAGGCCCCAGGGCCTAGCAGCTGGAATCAACAGAACACAGAGACAGAGAGGAGCCCACTGAGCAGAGAGAACGCCACTAGAGCAAGAAGCTGAAAACAGTGTGGCCCAGAGGAAAAGGCAGAGCCGCCATTGTGCACAGGCACGTGGCAGGAGTCCAGGATCGCCAGCAGCTTACTTTCAGGAAGAGCTTTGCCTGATGCCTTGACTTGGACATTTTTCTCAGCCTCAGAACTGTAAGCTTTTTTTTTTTTTTCCCCGAAAGATTTATTTATTTACTTTTTATTTTTCTTTCTTTCCCCCTCTCCCAGATGGTTCTCTCATCTGTCTACTCATTGTTTGCTCGCCTTCTCCAGGAGGCACCGGGACCCGAACCCGGGACCTCCCACGTGGTAAGCAGGCACCCAGCTGGTTGAGCCACATCTGCTTCCTTCAGAACTGTAAGCTTTTTTTGTGTGTGTGTGTGTGTGTGTGTGTGTGTTCCCTCCCCGGAACTGTAAGCTTTTAACCTAATAAATTCCCATTATAAAAGCCAACACATTTCTGGTACATTGCATTGGCAGCCTTTAGTAAATGTATATTAACCCAACAAAAGAAAAGAGACATGGCTCCTGTCCCCGTGTGGCTCACAATCTGGAGACAAAACCTACATATTTAGGAAGACAGACAAAATCATTTACTGCCCTTTACTGTAAGGATAAAAGCCTGACTCGAATGAACATTCTTAGGAAAAAACTGAGCATAAAATGGAACCCACAGTACAGAAAACAAATAAACTACAGCTACGCTTTTCAGTGTGAAGAGTCTCAAAACATAACGGTGTGTGAAAAAGAGTCACAGAAAAATACATACCAGATGATTTTACTTACATAAGGTTCAGAAACATGCAAAATTGGACAATATATGACTTAGGGTCATTTACATATATGGTAAAACTATAAAGAAAAGCAAGAGAATGATAGACAACTCAAGATAGTGGTTATCTGGAGGGGAGGATGTGATCAGAGACAGACGAACGGCTTCTAACGTGGGTAATATTCTATTTCTTAAGCTGGGTGGTGGATTTAACCTCATTAACTTTCTTACTATTTACTCTATACTTATGCACTTTTTTGTTTATGTGCTATATATTGTAATTTCAAAAAATATGAATAAATGTCATTAAGCAAGAGTTCTGTATAATGAAACCATTGCCCTGTCCTGGGTGACAACCAACCCTGCTGTGCACGCTTGGTCAAGGGCGAGGGTAAGTGATTCTGTTTGTCAAAGGCTTTTCTGGTTTCTGTCCATGTGACAACAATACTAAGGAGGAAAGTGTCAGCAGTGCTGGCAGGAGAGTGCCTGAGGTGTAAGCCGTGCTTTTCTCTTCTGGTCTAATGTCAAGCTACAGTAATTTTTCATCTCCACGCCCTTCTTAAACATCCCACCCATCGGCACCAGAGAAAGCTACATAACTGCTGAGCACTTCCATCAGAACACAATTACAGAGCACTTCAAAGGATACACACCTGGATGGAGGAAAACAGTACTAGGGGGAGGTAGATAAGGATACAGCTTCCCTTTCCCTTCCTTAGATGTTTGCCTGAGTTATCCTTGCCAGTTCCCTGCAGAGTAGCTGAACATCAGTTTATTTCCAATCCAGTTCTGCAGTTTGGGTATGCCATTTCCAGCACTTTTGTTAACCAGACAAAATGAGAAGGTATGCCTACCTCATGGAGTTTGAGAGCGTGGGATCTTGGCTGAGGTGGAAGGGAGTACAGGGGTCCAAGGCTAATGAAGCCTGTAACTTTCTTCCTGCCTGGACAGAAGAGCTGGGCCAGGGCTGTGGGATATGAGGCCTGGAAGGTGTTAGGAAGTGGAGCCTACTTCAGAGATGTGGCAAGCAACTGAAATTCTGGGTTCCCAGCTGGCAAATGTTGTGATGGGTGGGTGGTTGTCTTTCAGTGTTTCAGAAGAGAAGGAAAAATACTTTTTGGTCAAGTCCATCTTCTGTTTTCTTTTCATTTGTTGAGACCTAGGGGTTGCTGCTGACATGGAGAATGCCATATCTTTGTTTAAATAGGCAAAGATCATCCCTGGATCCAGAGAATGGGTGAGAGGAAAATGTAATGACTGGGTAAGTTGGGAGTTGGGGTTGTAAGTCATGGTATACAGTGGAGCTGGCCTGAGCTATAAGGAGAGCCCTAGCAGGAGCCAAGCGCAGCGGCCTGGGCCACAGCATGGCTTTTTTTTTTTTTTTTTTTCTTTTAAAGATTATTTGTTTATTTACTTTTATCCATTTTTACCCCCCATCCCACCGGTTTTGCTGTTTTTGTGTCCCTTCGCTGGGCAATTCTCTGTGTCCATTTCCTGCCCTCTCTTCTCACCCTTCTCCTCCTGTCTTCACAGGGATTCGATCCTCAGAACCTCCGATGTGGGAGAGAGGCATCCTATTGCCTGTGCCACCTTAGTTCCTGGTTTTTCGGCACATCTTGTCTTGGCTCTCCCTTGTGTCACCCTCCCGTTATGTCATCGTCTTGTTACATGGCTCGCGGGGCCTGGCGGCTCACCCACTCGTGGGACCTGACAGCGCACCCGTGCACGGGGCCTAGCAGCGCACCCATGCACCTTCTATATTTTTCTTTTTTAAATTTTTACCAGGAGGTCCCAGGGACCGAACCCAGGTCCCTCCATATGGGAGATGGATGCCCAGCCATTTGAGCCACATCTGCCCACCTACTATGTCTCTTAAGGTTGGCCAAAGACACCAAATTTGCCAGCAGTTTTTCCTTGTTCTTGAAAGTTGAGTCTGAACCCTGACATGGTTGAAGCTCAGAAATTGCCATTTTGGATTAGTGAGTGATTTTTTGCATTCTAGGGAAGAAGAAATTAGTCCTCAGAGTTGGATATTCTGACCTGGGTTACTCAGGAAAGGTTCACCTGGGACGGTTGGTAAACATGGGATGTCCAGGTTGCGTGAAGCAGGCAGGGACAGAGGAGCTCAGCTACAAGAAGAGTCTTTTGGATGCTATCGTTTGCGAAGGAATGTGCTTTGGATGTAGATGCATAGCTGGGTTGTTTTTTTTTTTCAAAGATTTATTTATTTTATTTTATTTATTTATCCCCCCCTTGCTGCTTGTGTTTGCTGTGTCCATTCACTGCGTGTCTTCTCTGTGTCTGCTTATCTCCCCCTTGCTGTGAGGTCTTGCTGCATCAGCCCACGGCACCGCTCAGGCTGGCGTGCCCTCACAAGGAGGCCTCGGGAAGCGAACCCGGGCCTCCCATATGGTAAACGGGAGCTCTATCCATTGAGCCACACCCGCTTCCATAGCTGGGGTTTTTAACCAGCCAAACACTTCTCTAGCTGTATTGCCATCCTCCTACCCACTTGCCTACAACTTCATATTCTAAAGATTTGTTTTTTTGTTTTTTTTCTTTTTAAATTTAAAAAATATATATATTTTTAAAGAAGCTTTAGATTACATAAATGTTACATATAAAATATAAGGTATTTCCATATGCCCCACCCCCACCCCCTCCCACACTTTCCCACATTAACAACATCTTTCATTAGTATGATACATTTGTTACAATTGATGAACGCATATTGAAGCATTGCTACTAACCATGGACTATAGTTTACATTATAGTTTACACTCTGCCATGCACAATTTTATAGGTTATGACAAAATATATAATGGCCTGTATCTGTCATTGCAATGTCATGCAGGACAATACTCAATTAAAATATTCTCACTGTCCTGATTTTGTGATAATCAGGGTAGGCTAAACATTTGCTATATTAGAAACCATGCATGTGTCCCCAGACCTAGTTTTTCTCCCTAGGTCTGGTTTTTAGAATGCTGGTGATAAACTAAGCCTGATTTATTATATGACCATCCTGTATGGGAACAGACTGTATCTCTAGGTATCTCTGGTCAACCTTAAGAGATATAGCAGGGGGACGGATGTGGCGCAAATGGTTGGGCATCCATCTCCCATATGGAGGGACCTGGGTTCGATCCCTGGGACTTCCTGGTAAAAATTTTAAAAAGAAAAATATAGAAGGTGCGTGGGCCGCCAAGCCCTGTGTGAGGGTGTGCTGCCAGGCCCCGCATGCGGGTGAGTCCCCCAGGCCCCGTGTGCAGGTGCGTTGCCAGGCCCCGTGCACGGGTGTGCCGTCAAGCCCCGCAAGCCACGCAGCAAGATGATGACGTAACAGGAGAGTGACACAAGGGAGAGCCAAGACGAGACGTGCTGAGAAACCAGGAACTAAGGTGACATAAGAGGTAGGACGCCTCTCTCCCACATCGGAGGTTGCGAGGATCAAATCCCAGTGAAGACAGGAGGAGAAGGATGAGAAGAGAAGGCAGGAAATGGACACAGAGTTGCCCAGCGAATGGACATAAAAACAGCAAAAAATGGGGGTGAGGGTGTAAAAATGGATAAAAGTAAATAAATAAATAAATCCTTAAAAAAAAAGTATAAGGATGTAAGATATGGACTACAGTTAGTAGTAATACTTTGATGATGCTCTTTCATAATTTGTTAACAAATGTTTCACAACAATGCAAAGTATTTGTGGTGGGGTGATGCGTAGGAGCCCTGTATGATGTTATGCATGTTTGTTTTGTGGGTTCACAATGTTTACTGAACACTTATAGTTTATGTATGTTCATGTATGAATGGTATACTTCAATAAATTGTTTTAAAAAAAAAAAGAAAGAGTGGGCATCACCATCCCAAAATCCTCAAGATTGGAGAATGAACAATAGACTAAAATAGACTTATTATAATTCTAGCAATGGAAGAAATTTTATCTTTTTAATATTAAAAGTAATAGGGAGTAGATGTGATGCAAGTGGTTGAGCTCCTGCCTCCCACATGGGAGGTCCCAGGTTCGGTTCCCGGTGCCTCCTGGAAAATAAAAAACAAACAACAAGCAAAATAAACAAAAAAGCCAACTCAAGGAAGCCGATGTGGCTCAGTGGTTGAGTGTCGGCTTCCCACATACGAGGTCCCAGGTTCAATCCCCAGCCCCTGGTACCTCAACAACAACAACAAAAAAGTAATATGTGCTCCTTATGAAAATCCCAACGATGCAGAAGTATATTGGAAAACATTTTGTCAAATGTATTAAAATCCATATGCACTAGACTGTGGCATTTGCCACATCTCTTTTGACAATAAGGCTCTTGTTGGCTTAACATGTTACCTGCTAACTTGTTGCCTGGCCCCCTTCCTCAGCTCTGTAGTTTGGTCTTGAACTTCATTACTATAAACATCCTGAATAGCTAGAGATGCTCAAACTAGTCAGAGAATCATGTCTACTTTGAAGTTCCTAAAGGAGGTGCTGTCACTTAGCCTTAGTACTGGGGGATAAAACTAGGGTTTTAAGAGTGGGAATGGAAGGAGCATTTAAAAGAACATCTCGTAGTGTATATGATCAGCTCTGGTTTCCAGGCTG
>JAQZBX010044297.1:0-21413 GCA_029593785.1 Cabassous unicinctus
GGTATAATAATCTGTGTCAATAATAGTAATAAAACTAAGTAAAAGTAATTTAATGTGTTAAATGTCCCACCTTGACTAATTAGTAGATTTAGAATGAAAGGTCTGATTCAAAGTGTTAATGAATATTTTAACAGTACTCATATATGATAATCCACAAGGAAATTACCAGTAGAGTTAAGTGTTGAAAGAGAGCTGCAGAATTTTTTTCTTTTTTCTTTTTTTCTTTTATAGCAAGTTCCTATACTTTAGAAACACCATAGGAAATGGACAGAAGCAAGACAAGTAGCTACTCGAGAATCAAAAGAAATGGAATATGAGAAGAAATACACCCTTTTAAAAAAGAATGTTTTAATTACCACTTCTAGTTTAACTTCTAAAATATTTAAATTTAGGCCGAAAAAAAATGGACTCTTCATTATATTTAAATCATATGTACTCAATCTCATAAACTTCTAAACAAAATAATACAAGTCTGGGGTTTATTTAGCTTTGGACTCAAATTTCCCAAAGACTTCTATCTGGCTCTGTCACTGGAATATTATATCTTAACTTATTTCTCTGAAAGTAAAGGGAAGAAAAGATAATTATGATAATTCATCTATTCTTTGGAGATTAAACTCAACGGTAAAACACAGTGGTAATTATCATAACACATATCCTTTCTGGAGGACCTAATGATTCTCTATTTCTTCCTGCTGCATTCCTCACTGCACTGATATATTAGACCTCCTGGAAAGGTAGGATAATAGCATATGCATATTAGAGGGCCACCCCAAGGTAGCCATTGTACTCTAGGGTATAGCTGTGCTGGCCCTCCTTTGTATTTGTTGTGCACCGAGCCTTTGGCCCCTCAGGGCCTTCCCTTCACATTCTGGAGTTGGCCACAGGTAACAGTGGTCCACAGTCAGAAAATCAGCACCTGCCAATCAATCCTCACCCTTATCGATTATGTGATAATCGATTATGTGAAAGACAGTGCCAGCGCTTAAAGGAGGAACAAAAAGGCTAATGATAAAGAATATTGATTGTTCTGTTACTATGTACCAGACAATATGGTTAGCTCTTTACATGCATTCACTCATTTACTACTACCAGCAACCCATTATACCAATAAACCAATTTTATACTAACAGAAAGCTGAGAAACTGAGGCTCAGTAAATTTTTCCTCAGAGTTAGTAATTGTTAAATTCCATAATTGACTCAATATGATAATAAAACCTACAGTCAATCCATACTCTGTAGTCTTTAACAATAAGGGAAAATATTGACTGGAAACTATATTGGCACTTAGAATGTGAACAAGGAATGCTTAAATAATCCAAACCAAACCCAGAAATCTAGAAAGCATACCATGAAGGCTGCCCTATTACTGAGATGTTGCAGAGCATCAGACCATAACTTGTATCCCCCACACTTGCTGGGGCAAGGCTGTGTCCCATCATGGACCTTTGCAACACTTAGTAAAGGGATAAAGGAAAGAAGGAAAGAAGGACCATGAACATGAATCCAGTGAAACAGAAACAGATCTACCAAGACTCCAGATATTGGTATCAACCAAAAGTACATAAATAATTATGCTGAATATATTTAAAGAGATAAAAGAAATAATTCTAAGTATGGATAAGGAACAAGAGACTATCAAATATGACTGGACAGATTTGAAAAAGAGCAAATGGAACTTCTATAAATAAAAATTATTAGCATGGAAGTTAAGCATATTCTAAAATGCATAGAGAAGAGCAGAAGGCCAAAATTAGCTAACATAATCCTCAAGTAGAATATTTGAGGGACTCAAATTATCACAACAATTATCAAGACATGTTAAAATGCTCTAATATTTAAAATGCATGTTAATGTTACACAGACCTGGGCAAAGAATACTACAGTTGGTTAGAGAGCAGAGATACAGAACTATTCATGTATAATATTTTAATATAACAGTGAAGAATTGCACATCAAAGGGGAAAAGATGTTATAGAGTAAATGATGAGAGGACAATTGGTTATGTCATGCACAAAAATAAATACTGGATAGATTCATGATTTAAAGGGGAAGTCCAAAATTTCAAAACTTTAGTAATTCTTCAAGGAATTTATTATCTTGAGAAGGGAATGATTTCTTAAACAAGACACAAGCACTGCAATCATTTTTTTAATTTGATAAATTTTACTAAATAAAATTAGAAATTTCTGTTTATCAAACTGCTCATAAAGAAATGGAAAGATACATCAGAAAGTGGGAGAAGATATTTGCAACACATATACACAACAAAAGATACTTACTTAGAACATGTAAAGAACTTCTTAAATCTGTAAGGAAAAGACAAATAATACAATAGGAAAATAAGCAAAAATATAAGCAGTCATTTCACAAAAAGCAAAACTCAGATCACCCATGTGTACAGAGAAGGTGAGTTTGCCCCAGCAGTTGAAGAGGGTAGATGTTCCAGCCCAATGTTCAGGGAAAGTTTTGCTGCAACAGGCTACAGAGATGGTAGAGCACATTCCCCAAGGGTTGGGGAGAGTAAGGTCAACACCCCATAGGCCTGAAAGGGGTGGGCCTGGCCCCCATAAATCAGGGAAGGCCAGATTGCCAGCTCATTGCTCTGAGATGGTTAGTCTGTAAGCCAGAGATTAGGGAGAATGCTGCCTCCCCTTCCCTGTACTAAGGAGGTTGAGACTCTACCCCAATGACTGGGTAAAGTGTCACCATCATCCCATTGCTTTTGGAGGGTGAGGTCTGGAGCTTGGTCACCAGCAGATGCTTGATGAGGATGGAACCAAGAAAATGGCCATTGGGCAAGCCTATGGATAGGGTGGGTCCCCGTGAGGGCCCAGGGAGAAGAAACCATCTTCTTGAGAATGACTCTCAGACTTTGAAATCTAATGAAACATGCCTTGCAGGTTTTCAGAACTTTTCTGGAACCATGACTCATGTTTCCCTCCCAATTTCTCCTTATGTAATGCAAATGTTTATCCTTTGTCTGTCCATTTGTATATTGGAAGCAGATAAATTATTTTGTAAGTTTCAGAAGTCTACAGACAGATGGGACTTTGCACCAAGACAAACTTTTCCTTTAAACTGATTGTGATATGATTTTGTACTTAGCATTGTACTGATTTGAGATTTTTTTTTAAATATTGTAATGCCTTCTTGAAATTCAGAGGGTGGAGTGTAGCAGTTTGAAACTGTTTATGAATTCCAAAAATAGATATTGGATTGTGTTTGTAAACTGGTCAGTTCCTCTGGGTGTATCAGATTGTATTAGATTCAGAGGTTTCACTTTTACTCTATTAAATCAAGGTTAAGGCTTTTATTTGACTATGTCATTGGGGTATGCAGGGTTGAGTCTCCACCCCCGTGGTGGGAATAAAACAGACACTCACACGGAAGTAGACACACAGAGAAGCAGACACAGAGAAGATACACAGAGGATCCTACAGCACCGGGAAGAGAGATGAGCCTGATAGTTTACAGCTGACCTTGTGAAGAGACCAGAGCAGCTAAACCCAGAAAGAAATGAGCCCCAGGGAGAAGGACAAGCCTTATGCCAGCCTACAGCTGAGATCAGAAGAAGCTGGGGCCACAGAGCCTTAAGAGGCTGGGGTGATTGATCCTGACTATCAAGGGGAAGGGACTACATCTACATAATGGGGGTAAAGAAAAATTTGCCTGGAATACAGGAGATCTCCTATGACGTCTCTTAGTACTGCTATGCCCTGTGATTAAATTCAATGGAAAATTGAAACAATCCAATCCAGGCAGGACTAACAATGGACCAGAATCTTCAGGAATGAAAGTTCAGATCACCCCACAAGGCAAAGAACCAAGTCCAGCTAAGATGCTTCCTGAGGGGAAAGGGAATGTGGAATTGGAATGGATAGTGGAAGAAGGTTGTGATAAATACAAACCTTGACCATGTGACCAGTTATTGAAATGAGGACTGTATTTATTCCTTGTTTTGTTGAGAATATTTTTATGTGTACATAAAATGAATATCTTTGTTTTCTTACCTATCCTTTCCCCTTATCATATGACATAAGTAGTATTGGTTTCATGTTGTAGTAATCAAGGTTATCAAGTTTAAGAGTGAATATTACTCCAGGACTTGCACCCTATTCTAGAGGGATTTAATGTGTTTCCAGTTGTAAGCAGGGCAGTTGAGTACTGCTAGATGAAATACATATATATATATATATATATATATGTTATTGTTTTTATTTAGAGATTCAGTATGGTTTAAGGTGATGTGTATGACTGCAAAGCTGACAGGGTATGGACTGTGGTGGTTAAGCTAATGTGTCAACTTGGCCAGGTAATGGTGCCCGGTTGTTTAGTCAAGCAAGCTCTGGGCTAATTGTAATACAAGGACATATCATGGACTTTAATCGCCAGTGAGTTGGTTGCATAGATGGCTGATTATATCTACAATCAACTAAGGAGATTGCTGTCAGCAATGAGAGATGTCTCATCCAATTCATTAGGCTTTAAAAGGAGAAGTGATTTCAGCATTAAAGGAGAGAATTCCCTTCTCTATTTCAGATAGCCAGCATCTCCTGGGGAACTCATCGAGGACCTTCATCTGAGTCCCTGGCTTGCAGCCTGCCCAGTGGAATTTGTATGTGTGCATCCTCTTGCTTACTTGACACAATTTTATAAAATCTCATACTATTTACAGATAACTCCTGATGTTTCTGTTTCCCTAGAGAACTCTGACTAACACAGTCTGTTATTCCCACTTGTTTCTGTCTTTTTATCTTATCCTGGTAAGTCTAGCCTATAATGACTTACCCTAAGGTTAGACTTTATTTATTTATGTAATTCTACTGTCCATCCTCAACTCTGTCCTTTGATTCCTTGCATTCCCACATGGAATCATGTCTGATCTTCTGTATCTTATATCCAAACTTGTTTATTATATGCGTGTCAGAAGAAATTTAACTGCTTCATAGATCTCTAGTAAACATGTGTCCAAACATTTACATATTGAACCACATAAAATTTTATTATATTTCACTTTCTTTTATTTCTCCTTTGTATTAGAGTTAGCTTATTATGCTGATTTTTTAAAAATTCTGTTATTAGCTATGAATTTCATTGCCAGATAATGAAATATTTAATTGAAATCTGTGTGGTATGTAGACAGATAGTCATTTCCTTATGATTTATTTTACCTCTCACATATGCCATGTATATTTCTTCTGTGTGAAATCTTTCATAATAAGAAAAAAAGAAAAGAAGCCTTTCCTTTCTTCAGCACTGTAGGAGCAGCATGAGTAAAACTGCCTGTGGATGAGGGGTGGGGTGTCTGGATACACACGTGAGAGACAAACCAAGGGAATAAATGTACACTCCTAACAACAAGGGAGAGGACCTTCCACATCCTTTCCCATTCATAAAATTCCCACCTACATCTGGGTAATTGGCCGCAGATGGAGATTGAGGGCCAGTGGTTGCAGTTTCTAAAAAGCCATAAAGTCCTGCCTTTTCTTACTCCTCCATGGAGATGGTAAACTAAGAGTGATGTAGCAATAGTTTTGCCACCATAGATTTCATGTGAGAATCAGCACCTCACATACCTGAACTCTCATTCTGACAAAATCTCTGCTCAATTTACCACAGCATAGCTGAAGGGTTCACCTGAGGAGAAATTTGGAAAAGCCCGCTGGCAAAACAACGCATAAGCAGACGTTGCCTATGACGAGACTCTGGAAGTTGGTACAAGAACAGGCAAATGTCAGGGATGCCATAAGGCAGCTAAGACCGTGTCAGGGAGTCTTGAAAGCTGGTAGAGGACCCAGATTCCAGAACTGACACTTAGAGCTAAAAACATTCATCACCTGAAATAATTTTGCCCAGTCCCTAAGAGACCAAAATAAGGATTTTGGAGCACAGAAGTAAGACAAAGTCATATTTCCTGGAACTGATTGTAAGGTGATTGAATTCAATGGGAAACTGCAACAACCCAATCCAGGCAGATAAGGCTCAACTACAGTGAAAATATCTGATTCCTGGCCGCACAATTGAACCATACTGAATAAGGCAGAGAACTGATAACGTTTACTAGAACTCAAAAGCATGGTTTGCCATTGATAAACTACAATGTGGTTAACCTAATACACAAAGTTGACTTTACAATTATGTTTGCTTGACATTTTATCATGTTTTTTTCCCTGAGATTATATGGTTTACTGTGGTAAATGGAAACCAAAAGACAGTGAAAGAAGAAAATATTTTATTATAAAGGGATCTTCAGGACAGGAAAAAGAATCTTTTATTTTGCCTAATGTTTTATTTCTGTTTGATATAGTCACAGTAAATTATTAAATTTAAATAAATCCTTCCACTGCTAACACTGAATTCTTTTATGTAGCTTGCTTTAAATCTAGTGAATATCTGAATTTTTGCTTTAATATTGGAAGTATTTAACTGGACATAGAGAATTTTCAAATATTTTAAAATATAAACCAAAGGTTTTTTCCCTTTAATAATCTATTATAAAAGGAACAGATTCTATGAAATAAATATAGATTTAGTTCCACTTTCAAATCAGAAGATTACTTCCTATCAAGAACATTTCCCAAATGTTCAGAATTCCACTTTGACAGTTTAGCTTTGAGTATCAGAAGAGTAGAATTGCAAACAGCTTTGAGATTTGGGAACTAAATTAGGGACTTCTCTCCACATTAGTGTCTTGTAAAATTTTCCAAATGTTAGACTCAAACTCTGCAAGAAATCTCTGTTCTTAACAAAAAAAACTTTGAATATCCAAGCAGTTTTCCTTGAGAGGAAAGAAAGATATAGGATCAGTTGGTTGAACAGACATGTTTTCCGTATTCAGGTAATTACTCACAAAATTTTATAAGAAGCAAATTAGGAATCTTCGGTTATCCACTTGACCTACACTGCATTAAATAAGCTCCTGCAGTAGAATTTGCCCAGTACTACACTCATTGCCAAGTTCAGCTGAGAGTATACAAGACCAGGATCTGTGTGAATGTTAAATGAGATTACTTAAGAGCATACAATTATTCACGATCTACATTTTTCAGTCTTCCTAAAAGCTGCCTGTAAGCCAGAGCACACTAATATTAAGGTAGGACCATGGTATCACATTTATTGTCTATTTAGTGCAACTGAGTATTTAATGCTAAGTCCTGTCAAGCTAAACACTAAAAATTTAAAACTTAATAATAATACAGTTGAAGGGTACATGCTTTTTTCTTTCCCCCAAAATCAAGGTTGTTCAAATCTTGGCTTTGCCCCCCATTGGCTGGTAGTCTTTGGATATGGTTATGTCTGTGTCGCAATTTATTTATATGCAGAATGAGTGTCTGAGTAGAGGATCTTTGGGGGCCTTCATGTCTCCATAGATTTCACAACCGCAGCATAAGCTGTATTGTTTGGCAGAGACTTTGCTTCCTATTTATAAAAAGAGTAAACAACCATATTAGAGTAGAGAGTACTATAAGGAGGAAGGGGAAATTGAGGTTGGTTGAAGAGGGTATGTGAGAAAGAAGACAAAATAAATAAATCATAGCTCTCTTTTATAAATGAACATATCATTGGGGTCTTTCTCTATAATGTAGACTCTGTGTTAAAGAACTTTAAATCAGAAACTGATTTTCATGAAGATAGGCATAGAGCAATAGACAGAAGACAGAGGCAGGGAGAATTCCAAACAAGGACTCAAGAATTTCCCTTCAAGTTCATATTACAATATACATAGCCTTCAAACATTCCCAGAGCTTGAAACAAGTTATGCTAATAACTTATTTTATGTAATGTATTATAGATACATTGTAGATACTTGTGGGTGCTTTCTGTCAAAAGAAAGGGAAAAAAAAAAAGCTTTCTTCCACATTCAAGCATGTACCTAAACTAACTAAAGGGATGAAAATAGAACTACCAGTGTGGGGAGTTATCTTAAAAATGCTCTCTCCTTCCACATGCAAGCATTGTTCTTGAACTAACCAGCCCTGAAAATGTAACTTCAGGGATTGGAGCTATTTAATTTGTATCTCTATAATAGCAATGTAATAGCAGTGGAGCAAATAATGAATTGAACTTCACAGGATTAATTTTGCAGTTTCTAAAAATGCAGTATTTTTAAATAAAGGGAGAGTTGCACAAATGCAGTATTTTTAAATAAAGGGAGAGTTGCACAAAGAAATCTGTGGTGACAATCATGAACACATCTTTGCAAATAGACAAAGATCTATTTGATTGAGGTCTGCCTTAATCCACAGTAGGTTGAAAGATGATTCCTATCGGTTCAGAGGCTCTGAATGAGATATAAGAAAAGCAGTGGTAAAACTTGATATACCCTAAGAGAGTACTGATTGTTAATTAAGTTGTCACTATGCACATTCAGAATAGTATCATTTGAGGGTTACCTGATGGCTTTAATAAAAGTCTCAGAAAGGGACTCTTAACATAATAAATAATAAATGAATAAAGGAAGAAAAATTGCATTTATTGTATGCCTACCATGGGTCAATCATTATGTGAAATGCTTTGCCAGCATTTTCATTTCATTCTTACGTTGCTTTTGAGGTATAAGAATTTCCATTTACAAAAACATGAATTTGTCCCAGACCACACTGAAATAAGTGGGGCAGGGCTGGGATTTGAGATCAGGCTTCTCTGATGCAAAAGTCAGTATACTTGCACTCTGCGTTGAAAGCATCTATGGTCACAGCTGTAAGACTACAATGGGAATAATTTCTCAAAATAAAAAGCCTATTCTTTCTAATTAATTATCTTCAGGTGAGCTAGTTACTAGCCCCTGCCTCTTGGTCTGAAAAATGGAGACCAATAGTTCTTTCCTACTTGATAGGCATGTTCAGATACTCAGTTTAGTGAAATTAGTGGAAAATTTATCCAATATAATAAGATGGGTATTTTGAGGGTCCTTATTGCTTTTATGAAGAGAATCTTAATGCTTACCATTGAAGCTCAAGTCCACTTCCGGTTCAATATGCTATTCTGAGATGTGTCTCCACAGAGTTCAATATCATTTGGATCCGAATTTCATCTGAAGATGAGTAATGAATTGGTTGCTTTACAAATGTCATGTGAGCTCAAAATATGATTATTAATTTTATCAATAGGACTATTTTGTCAGTATTAATGTGTGTGTGTGTGTTTCATTGCTGTACTCATAGGCTTTCCTATGATTTTATCCTTCCTTTTCACTGATTTTAAGCATGCCAGTGTTATATGAAAGCTGTGTACAGGCTAAGCCTCAATAATTATTCCACAGTTTTGTTAATCTAGAAACCCTAGGGCATTTAATTCTAATTCTTGACTAAGCCAAATAATTGAACTTAACAACTCATAAGGAAAAATATTTGAAAATGTGGCCACAGCATATTGATCATGATGGACTACTTTATGCCATGGTAATAAATTGACCCCTAAATCCCAATGATTTAGCAAAACAAAAGATTTTTTCTTGCTCATGGTACATGCTTATCACAGTTTGGAGAGGGTCCATGTTCCACATAGTCAGGCAGGGATCCAGAGTGCTGAGGCGCCATCATCTTGTAGCTGCACTATCCGAAATGCAGGGAACCCTTGGTTACTGTGGCAGAGCAAAGAGGAACTGAAGAATCCTTTGTGGCCTTTTCATTCCTTTAGCCCTGTTACATAGGTCACCTCCATTAACATTTTATTGACCAGAACTAGTTATAAAGACTGCCTAATCGCAATGATGTCAGGAAACATAAGAGAGTAAATAGGATACTTGGTGAGGTCTGCTGTTACAGACACACAGGAACCATTTAAGTCTCTACTGTGTCTAACTAAACAAGTTTCATGAGCCCAGTAAAATACAGTATGTTCTTTAAAGTCATTGCTAGCAGCACAAATCATTCTCAAAGATGTTTGCTAAATTCACGTGGGAATTTCACATCCCTGCTTCTACCCTATTTAAGATATGTTACAGTGCCATAACCTGCACAATTTTCCTATGACATTGGTCATAATAAGCCACAATACAATGTATAAAACTGGAACTTGTAAAGATTAAATAAATGCCCTAAAGTAACAAAGCTAAGAGGTGGTGAAATTGTGACTTTAAAGTGGGCCTCTCTGGATACAAGATACTTTATTTCAACTAAAATGGGCTTCCTTCCTATCACAACAGAATTAGATCTCTGCAGCTTTGAAGGAGATAAGCATGGACATTTTCTTTTCCAAGTCCAAGTTCCTTCCCAATTTAAATCAACTACCAGATCTCAGCCATAACAACATTCCTAGAATAGCTGATTTCTTTTCACACCTTGAAAGGAGACTGCCAATCTACCATGGTTCTAGAAACAAATCACACCCCATATAAGAAACTGAGCTTTATTTAGTCAGAAGATGAGGTGAAGTAAATAGGCCTTACACTAAACATGGTCTTTAGCAGAAATTTACAGACTTCCTTTATGTAAGGCAATATATTTTTCTGTGTATAGTGTTCTTACTTCTCCAGGACCTATATCTGAAAACTCTCATTTTCAAATTCCCTCTTGTAGTAATAGTAAGGAGATGTCATTCTCCTTTCTTTCATTCTTTTGGAATTTGCAGGAAAATTTAACTAAAATTCAGGAAATAAAAGAAAAGTTCATTAGTCTGCCAAATATGAAAATTGAGTTGTGTTTAATTTAGTTAAAGTCAAAGTTTATCCTCTAATAAAAGAAATGTATATGTATATACATGTCATTTAAATTTTGGGACAGATTTATGTCTAAAATTTTTATATTCTATTTAATACCAGTAATTCTTTAAAAGCTAAACTGTGTTCTGAAATGATTATTATGAGCAAGAATTATAATGATATGTAAATCACTTCAAACCATTGAAACAAAGAATTGCCAAGAAATTGATTTTTTTTAAAATTTTATTTATTTATTCCCCTCCTGCCCGCCGCTTGTGTTCGCTGTGTCCATTCGCTGTGTGCTTTTGTGTGTCTGCTTGTCTCCCTTTGTTGCATCATCTTGCTGTGCCAGCTGTCCGCACATGGCGTGAGGACCGGCTTGCCTTCACCAGGGGGCCCCAGGAATCAAACCCGGGGCTTCCAATATGGTAGACAGGAGCCCAATCACTTGAGCCACATCCACTTCCCAAGAAATTGATTTTTAAACATATTTTTTATTCTAATTATCTCTCCTTGAAACTCACCTTTGTGATTAGGAATATCAGTTAATCCATGTTTTATTTTCTTGATTTACAAATCAGATTATTTCCAGAGCCCTAGGAAATAAATGTTCAATGTCTAATATGTTAATACTTCACTTATGCAGAGACCACTTATCTAGTAACTTTGACTATCCAGAACCCAGAAAAAGCAGAAAGGTCTTGGACCAGCTAAACTAGATAGCACAAAATATGTTCATTTACTTTTAGAAGGTCCCATCTGGAACATACTCAGAGCCTGTGTGCTCATATTTTAGATATAATTTTTACTGTGTCAATAATGTGATTTACCAGTGTCATGAAGTGGACATTTTAAAAGGAGAGAGGTTTTATATTGGCAGGTAAGCTCCACTTGTTTTATATCCTTCCTTTTGCTAGATAGGTAATTGTAGCCAGAGTAAGAGTCAAAGGCCAAAGGCTGAGCCTTGTTTCTGATGGAAGTGCACAAATATAATGCTGGGATGTTTTTCTCTTGACAAGTATACCATGGTAACAGTGTGGTGATCCAGAAAGGGGTAGAGGTGAATAGATTTGGATAAGGCACTAGGGGAAAGACTGAGGCTTGTAGGATGCATTGGGCTGATTGAGGGGAATCAGAGTAAGAGGTTGAAATAGAAATCATAGAGAATAGCACTGAGGTCAAACCAGCAAATATTTTTTTTTTTTGCTAGAGCTTCTAATGTGTACAAGGGTATGTGTGACAGAGAACAAAACCTTGAAAGGACTGACAATTTATAACTAAATTCACAAAAGAGCATTTATGGCCTCCTCATGATTTTCTAAATCACAAGGAGCCTCCAACACTCTGACATCAAGATGAAAGGTGTGTATTCAGACACTGCATTTACCTTTTCCTATCTGCACTAAGTTCTGTCCTCTCCGATAAGCCAGTAAGTAATCTGATGTAAATTTTGTTTTTGTTCTTTAAAAAACACCTCTTTTTATGGACAGGAAAATGGTTAGAAGCTGACTCAAGGAGAAAAGGGAATGAGAAGGCTTAAGCTTCCTTGTACGTGAAAAACAATAATTTGTGATTAAAAGAATATTATATTTTCTAATAATTCTAGAAGTGTTCTGAAGATATAAAAATCTGTCATAAGGGGGAAGCGGGAGTGGCTCAGTCGATAGAGTCCCCGTCTACCATATGGGAGGCCCCGGGTTCGCTTCCCAGGGCCTCCTTGTGAGGGCAGGCCGGCCCGTGCGGCGCAAGGGGCTGATGCAGCGGGACCTCACAGCAAGGGGAAGATAAGCAGACATGGGAGAAGACACACAGCAAATGGGCACAGCGAGCACAAGCAGCAAGGGGGGGATAAATAAATAAATAAATAAATCTTTAAAAAAAAAAAAATCTGTCATAAGGGAAAAAAAGTGCCCTTTTGATATTGTTTGAATAGGGCCAATCTTTTTACTGTTAATATCCAGAATATATGAATATGGATATATATCCTTTGATGTTTGAAGGTATTAGTGAACTGTCAAGACAGGAAAAACTTAAAGACATTCTTTAATGGTAAAGAATAGTAAAGATATTTAAGTAGATAAACTTTTAAATAAGTAGTAAAGAATAACCAATACATTCTTAAACACAAAAAGAAAACTTGGTGAAATATAACTATAAAGAAATGCAAGAACATGATTTTCATTGAACCTAGAAAAGTGGTTACTTTTTAGGATTAGTAAGAGAGAGTAGGTAAGGTAGGGGATATATTTGGGAAGAGGTACAATGGATATTTCTGGTCATTGCCAATATTCTATTTCTTGATCTAATTGGTGGTAAATCATTGGGGTCTGTTTTCTATGTGTGTGTGTATGTCTGTACTTACCTCTATGTTATTTCATCATTTAAAAAATTAGTTAAAACATCAGTGTTCCCAAACAGTATATTGGTGACTTGTTAAAAAATTTAAGTATATATTATACTAATTATAGGATATTAATTATATTATGTATATTGTGCTAATTTTATTAATTACATTATTTATATGCTGATAAATTTTATAGCCATAAAGGTTTTTCATTTAAATTTTGATAGAAGAATAAGATTTGGGTAAATACATTCATAACCACTGGTGCACGGTATTCCATTTCTTCCTTCCTTTTTTAGGGACTTTGATTCTCCCTCTCCTCATCATTTTTCTCTCTCCAATGGGTCATTTTCCACAGCAGTCTAAGTATGTTGTAATATTTCTCATTTAAAATGAAACAATATAAAACCAAACAAAAAACCTCCCTTGTCCTTTGACTTGACAACACCCTCTAAAAACCATTCATTTTCTTTCTTTCACTTCCGAGCAAAACTCCAAAAAGACTTGTATAAACTTGCTGTCTCCACTTCTCCCATTCTTTCTGGAACCGATTTCAGTAAGGCTTTCATCACTATTCCACTAAAACTGCTCTTGTCTGTTCACCAAAGACCTCCATATTGTTAAAAACAATAGTCAATTTCTAGTCCTTTCTTGTTCAACCTACCAACTGCTTTAGAGACAGCTGATTGATCACACCTTCCTCCTTGAAACACTTCTCTTGAACTCTCAGACACCACTCCTTCTTGGTTCTCCTTCTATCTGACAGGCTGCTCTTTCTGGGGGTCTTTTACTCTCCTCTTCTGAATCTTTTAGCACACTCATACTTGTGAGTATTAAATAAATTTTTGATAAATGAATAATTGAATGGATGAAAAGACCACAACACAAACTATAGTGCCAATATCAGCAGTCATTTCCTTAGACTAGGTTTTCAGGGATCACCCATGGTAAAAGTTTTAATCAATTTGTGCTTTGTTTAGTTTTTAGTTATAATAAACTTAGTGGGCACATTTCTGGTTTCATCTGGCTGATTTAATCCTAAACTGCCTTGTCCCATTAGAAATTATTATTTCTATTTTAATCTTACTCTACATCATACTTGTATAATTATACAAGATTAAAATTCAAAGAATTGCTTCAATAATAACCTCAAATTGTATCATTTTATGACGTTCCCATTTCCACCCATTCATCCTATGTTTTTCACTGCCTTTAAAGTTTCTGTTTTCATTGCCTTTAAAGTTTCCCTTGAGGCCAGGGAACACTTATTGCCCACAACTGGGCTCAGTCATACTCTTGGCAAGAATCTAAGAAGGGTGGAGAAATATGAGGAAGAGATGGTCCATTTTGAGAAATCAGCCTCTACTTTCCCCATACAAAAGTATATCCATCAATTTACCAAACATTTATTGAGCACCTATAGGGTTCAAGGTACTTGCCAAGGGCTAAGGAAACAAGGACTAAAAATTATCCCTACTTTTAAAATTTCATATTTTTTTATTGAGTCAGAAACAATTCATTATAGAGTTAACAATCTGTTCTGTTATAAAACAGTATTCATAACTTGGAAAAGACACAAAAGAGATTAAGAGTATTAAGTGTTATTTCAGTGAAGTGCTGGACTAAACTTTCTATCGACTGGGCTAGTTTACAGCTCTATAAGGGTAGATATTAATTTATAGAGTTTTGTCCAGCAGAATTACAAATAATTCTTGTCTGGGGGAACAAATAACTCCAAAGGTTTATTTCTCCTTATGACATTAACCAGTTTTGTAAGCTAGAAAACTTATCTTAACCCTCCTTTATTAAATTTCACATTTATCTGTAATGGTGGTGTGATGAAGCCAGCTCTGGCTGGGTCAGGGAAAACAATTGTTTAGTTTTCAGGAATTTTAACAGCTTGTTGACTTCATGTTGATAGCTTGAAATCAGCCATGGTAGGAATACTAGTACCATAAGAAATGGGAAAATACTTCAAATCAAGGATTGGTTTGTTTGCTTCCTGGAGATCAAGTCAAACCATTTTAAAATCTAATTGAGGGAGTGGATGTGGCTCAAATGGTTGAGTGCCTGCTTCCCACACTGGAGGTCCCAGGTTCAGTCCCCGGTGCCTCCTCAAAACAAACAAAAAAACAACAAGCAAACAAATAGAAAAACCAACTCAGGGGAGCCGATGTGGCTCAGTGGTTGAGTTCTGGCTTCCCACATACCAGGCCCGGCCCCAGTACCTAAAAAAAAAAAAAAGAAAAATCCTTTTCGTTCCCATATTAATTGATTATTTAAATAAGTTTTGGCCCATGCTCATTGTATATTTTTATAAAAACCATGGTTTTATAACCTTTTAAAAATTTAACAGTTGAATATCAGTTGACTTTTGCAGGAATTATTTAGCCATCATTCTATTGTGTGAATGAAGGTCTTGATTTGCAGTCACTGAAGCAAACACAGAGAGTCTGCTATAAGATGACAATCTGAAAGGTTACAATTGTGACAGCTAATCTCAGCCAAAGGAAAAGAATAGGCAAATAATATACACTCTCCATAATGATAAATTCACCAACTTTTTCAAAGTAAGGTCTAATTCCCTTTTAATGTATGTGTTGATTGCCAAGAAATTAGCCTTTTTTCAGTGTGCTTTTAACTATGACAATTTTTGAAATTTTAAATAAGAGCTTTGTTGGTCTCTTCAATAAAAGTTAAAAATTATTCTGGTCCAGGTTTTGCCATGGCATCCCACTAAATTCATTTTCCGTTTTTACAAAGCAGTTAAAAAATATCAACTTGGAGACCTCCAAAACTCTTGTGAGATAATCAGATATAGGTAATTTTATCCTTATTTTACAGAGAAGGAAACAAAGACCCAGAGCATTATCTTGAGACAGTTCGCATACTGACTATGGTAGATAAAATCATGTATTACAACAAAAGACATGTTCTTAGTCTTAGTCCATGTTCCTGTGGGTTATTATTCAAAATAAAAACATTTTGAAGATTTTATTATTAGTTAAGGTCTTAGTCCTATTACTGGAGGCTTTATAGAGAAAGCCACAGAGAGAGAAGTCACAGAGAGCAGCCAGAAGCTGGAAGTCAAGGGAACCCAGAAGAGAAGGAAGAGGACTATGCCATGGGCAATGCCATGTGACTTAAAAAACAAAGAATTCTGGGAAGTGGATTGGGCTCCCGTCTACCATACGGGAGGCCCTGGCTTCGGTTCCCAGGGACTGCTGGTGAAGGCAAGCTGGCCTGCACCCGCGGAGAGCTGGTACAGCAAGATGATGCAATAAAAGGAGACAAGCAGACTCAGAGGAAACGCGAAGCGAATGGGCACAGAAAGCAGACAATGAGCACAAGACGCGAGGGGCGAGGGGTGGGGTGTAAATAATTAATTAATTAATTAAATTAAACAAGGAACCCCAAAGATCACTAGCAGCCAGCCCCAGAATGCCACAGTCTTTAGGGAGAAAGCATTGCCTTGCTGACACCTCAATTTTGGACTTCTGCTAGCTTCATAACTGTAAGCCAATAAATTTCCAATTTTTAAGCCAACTCATTGTATGGTATTTGTTTTAGCAACCAAGAAACAAATACCCAGTCCTAGCAAACTAAGACAGTGACAGAGCAGAGATTCAAACCCAGACTTTGTGACTTCAAATGTAGTGTTCTTCCAGAGATTCTGGGTGGTTTTGAAGTGATTTGACTGTGACAGTCTGTAATGCAGAAAATCAAATAGAGATGACTGTAAATAATATAAAATAATTTTATATCACTGTCAGGTTAAAACTAGCTAGTATACAGCTAACATCGAAATTACAGGACCAAGATTGAAGCTAAACTTAGGTTCCTAAATTGTTTTATTTTCCATACATATTCAGTTAATAACTTATCACTGCCAAAATCTGGCAAGCAGAGAAAACATTGGGTAATGCAAGATGCTTAGTTTGTGTGTTTAGATTTTTAATTTGTGGATTTGCCCTGGAACAAGTTGCTGGCTCTTTAAAAGAAAAGCCAATGTTTCTTAGCCATAGGATAAATTAGTCCCTTGGGTTTCTTTATAGTTTGGCCATTAGGCAGCAATTCTTTATTTTATTATGAGGTTTTGCATAACCAATGGAATTTTGTTTTAAGTCGCTATTGTGTTTTTCACAGTTGGATGTTAATTGTGGTTTTGGAAATAGAAGTCTAAGAAAGCTGAGTCATTTCAAAGCTTTTCATTGAATACAAATGTTTTTGGTAGCTAAGGTAATTCCGGGGAAGCTCTTTGATGAGATCTTTGTTGTTTAAGATTTTTGGAAAGGAGAATTTTTAAAAAGGACATAAAGTTGGCTAACAGCCTGCTTTATGCTTCACTTTGCACTTGGAAAAGACGGCTATATTAAGGTCAGATCCACAGATAGCTGTGAATGAAATAATTGTTACTGGAGTGAATTTGTATGAATCTGAACATGTTCAAGATCATAAGGATTGTCTTTCTCTTTATTTTCTCAGTGGAATGCAAATACAACCTTAATCTATAACATGGTTGCTTGTTTTTCTCACTTTCTTGATAGGCTTCAGGAGAAAAGTGAATGAAATAGGAAATAAAACTTTGTTCTGATTCTGTCCATCAAAAGTAAAGGCCTCAAGGCAAGGCTCTACTTTATTTGGGAGTAGTGATCCAAAATCCAAGAACCCCTTTGTATCTTTGTCTATTTGACTAAGCTGAACTACATTTCCCAGAATTCCTTTTCTTATGTTTCCAGTTAAAATGCTTCACAAGCAAGATAAGAAAGATTCTTGGAAGAGTTGGAGGGAAGAAGGGCAGCAGCAACCATTTTGTAGCTCAGCGCAGTTGTTGCTGACTTGCTGACTCCTCCTGTTGGTGTAAAGCAGCAACTGAGCCTGCAACGGCTCCGCCTTCGTGGCAAACTCCTGCAGCTTCTCTGACTTCTGAGCCCTTTGTGCGTGTTTAGTTATCAGGAAGGGCCTGGCTTCGGAAAGACATGGCACCCACACCAGAGGCAACCAGAACTGACGTGGATTTCAGGCCTTCCTTGTGAAGTTCCAGCATATGCTTTTAGATTCCAGCCTCCTGTCTGTCTCCCTCACTTTGCATCCACCTTCCCTTCCCAACTGCTTGCTTTGAGAACTCGAAACTCCAGCATTAGATGTGAAAAAAGCAGCCTTACAGAGGCAGCTGCATAAGGCCAAATTCCTGTAATGACATATATATATATATATATATATATGTTTAGTGGCAATGCTCCAAAATGTTTTTATCAATTATAACGAATGTAACACACTAATGATGGATGTTGTTAATGAGGGAAAATGTGGGAGGTGTAGGGAAGAACGGACATATGGGAATCCCTTATATTTTTATGTAACATTTATGTAATTGAAATACCTTTTTAAAAATGTATTTTTTTAAATATATTAAATATAATGCATATAACATATAATATATAGGCATATAATATTTATACTTATCTGATTGAACCCTGAGTGATACAGTGCCCCCTCAGAAATATGAGGCATCTGAATGGTTGAATAAATGCCCCAATACAAAAATTTTTTTGATCAATTATCAAAAATATCAGAGATATGGTCCACCACCACCAACTGCTGACATCCCCAGCTGAACCTTACTTCCTTCAAGTAACAGAGACCATGGAGGAACATACAACACCAGGTGCCCTGAGAAGACTACAAATAAGTCCTAGATTTAAAAAAGGTAGTTGAGAACAAGTAACCCATTCTGTACCTCAGCAAATAGATTTGTATGAAACTGACCAGGTTAAATATGATAAGATGAAAGAAAGAGCATTACTATTATTTTAAAATTTCAAGTGAAGAAAAATGGAAAAATGAATTCAATTATATAATACAAATAAACAATCCAATTGGGAGAAAAGAAGAAAATTTTCCATAACATTTGTTTTGTGTATAGAAAAAAATTTTAAAGCAAATGAAATCAATGAAACAAACTGAGACTTTACAACAACATAATGTGATGAATAATGCAGACATAAGTCATTTAAGGACACTACTCTGCTAGAAAATGAATACAAAATTAAAAGAGTCAAGAAACAGCACAGACATGGCTGCAACCTAATTGGAGGTATGGAGGAAAGTTTCAAGGTAGCAACAATGAGGGCAGAAGAAAATAATGGTGATAAGATTCGATTAGAGAAAGGTAATAAATATAGTGGATGGATAATAATAATACAGTTTAAGGGTATATAATGAATCTGAGGTTGAGGAGATTATTAACAGTACAAAAAAATATCTACTATATTGCGGTAGCATAATTTTCCTGAAATAAAAGGAGAGATGTATCTGAAAATAAAATGGGCATTTCCAGGAAATACTGTTATAAATTTATCAACACTGTGGTAAATCTTGATAAAATTACCGAATTTCTAGAATAAACAATTATTAAGGTGCATAGACAGAAAAATAGGGTATCAGAAAATGGTGTTAGGGAAGAAAGGCAAAATGAAAGGGAACTGGGCTGGCAGAAGATTTCTCCACAGCAACATGTAAGCCAGAAGAAAGTACATCTATAAAGTTCTGAGAGGAAAAAAGTGTGAACAAATATTCTGTCAATGTCTATAGTCTGACAAACAAACGATAAACAAAAGAAAACTGACAACACATACAAAGGATTTAATTTTAAAAGCATAGTAAAAGGACTGTGTACAGTGGTGTAAGCAGATTTAAAGTAACCAACAAGGAGTAATTAATCACCCAGAGACTAGCAACTGTGGGAAGCCATTACTATCTCTAGACTTGACATGGCAAAAAGAAGAAACAGTGTTTAGCTTAACCCAGGGAGAAGGACCACCTGATAAGAGCATGAGCATAGAACACAGCTACTTTCAAAGCCACATCCTAGCAGAGAGGTAACAGGGGGCCAGCAAACAAATACCTCATCTTCTCACCACCTGTTTGCATGTGAACTGTATGCTAAGAATGGTTTTAACATATTAAACTGGTTGGAAAAAAATCAAAAGAATTATAATATTTCATGACACATGAAAATTATATGAAATTCAAATTTTGGTGCTCATAAATAAAGTTTTATTGGAATATAGCCATGCTCATTTGTTTATGTATTGTCTATGGCAGCTTTTTTGATACAACGGTAGAGTTGAGGAGTTGCAGAGACCGAATGGCCTACAAAATCTAAAGTATGTACTGTTTGGCCCTTTACAGAAAAAGTTTGCCAACCCCTATTCTGTGTTAATGTACCACAAATATTTATCCATTTGACTATCAAAAAGCATTCTGGTAGTTTCCAGTTTAGGGATATTACAAATAGTGCTGCTGTGAGCATTCTTATACATTTCCTTTGTGAACATATGTGTGCATATCTACTGCACAAACACTTAGAAGTGGAGTTGTTGTGCTATAGGGAGGCACTGCCAAACAGTATTCCAAAGGAAATGAACAAATTTACACTCCATCTGGCAGTGTTTGGGAGTTCTGGTTGTTTTATACCCTTTACAGCACTTGATATTGTCTTATTAATTTTAGCCAATCTGGTGAGGTTTTAGTAGCACAGTACATTTTTATTTTCCTCGGTGAAGCTGACTGGGCTTTATCCCCAGGTATTCCATTTTTTTACGCTGTTTTTGATGGCATCATTTCAAAATCTATATTTCCTGTTTGTTCTTTGCTGGTTTATAGAAATACAATATATTGTTGTGTATTGACTTTATATCCAACAACCTTGCTAAATTCATTTATTAATCTAATTTTTTGCATCTTCTTTGGATTTTCTGCCTACACTATGATGTCTTCTGCAAATAATGACAATTTTATTTATTCCTTTCCAATTCTTCACTACTTTTCTCTTTTAATGTGATGAAGTACATGATTGTTTTGAGTGGTAAGCAATCTTTACAATCCTGAAATATACCTTACTTGATTGTAACGTATTATGTCTTTAATTTATTGCTGGATTGGGTTTAATAATTGTCAAGAATTGTGAAAAGTCTGAAATTTTACCTTGCAAACTAGCATGTTAGACTGCCACAGTTTTGTGGATGTCAGTAGAAAACACAAGACTCCAAGGTCAGAGAAAATTTAATTTTTTATTAACAGCAATAGCAGTAGCTGAGCATCAGCATTAGGTTGGTTCCCTGAAGCCCAATTCCCCAGGGCAATTCAAAGAGAGCCTGAGGATACCTGCACCTGCAGTGGATTTCATTACAGAAAGGAAGCCCTGGGACTTCCTGAGAAGATGGCAGAGCAGGGAGCTCCACTCGGTCCTTCCAGCAGAACTAGTATTAAATAGGCAGAAACTGTCTGAAACAACTATTTTGAAACTCAGGAGGGCAGAAGAACATAGTACAGCATCCAGGGAAGAGCAGGAGAAAGAGGCTGATAAACAATGATAAAGAACAGTAGGAAGCAGGTGTGGCTCAATCAATAGAGCTCCC
>JAQZBX010044298.1:0-21394 GCA_029593785.1 Cabassous unicinctus
GCCCTGACCTCCAAGAGAATTCACTCCCTTCCCCAGATCAGACACTATTTACAGATAGGAGCAGTCTTGGTAAAAATGGGGAAAACCTTGCTAGATATGCAGTCACCACTACCGAACGGGTGGTGGAAACAGCGTCTCTACCACAGGGATGGTCTGTGCAATGAGCAGAACTCTGGGCGCTGGTCTGAGCCCTGCAGCTAGCCACTAGGCAAGCAGTAAACATTTACACTGACTCTAAGTACACATTTGCTACCGTTCATATCCATGGTGCAATTTATATAGAAAGAGGTCTCCTTACCACAGGGGAAAGGAAATCAAAAACAAAGAAGAAATCCTCCAACTGTTATAAGCAATCTGGAAACCAGACAATGTCACCTTCATCCACTGCTGGGGACATCAGAAAGGAATGGATATGGTTGCTCAAAGAAACAGGATAGCCGACAAAGCAGCTCAGCAAGCTGCTGAAGGAACCCATGAAATGTGAGCCCTGGAATTAACACCATAGCTGTCCCTCTTAGGACAAGAGACTGATCAACTAAGCTATACCCAGGAAGAACAGGAGTGGGCTAAAAGAGAATGGAGCAGCCAAACCCCCAAAGGAACTTGGCTGCTCCCGAATGACTGGATTTTTGTACCCAAAGGAGCTGCTCATGCCCTCATCCAGCGATACCACCAACTCACCCACCTAGGGAAAACTGCACTAGAAGTCTTGTTTGGGAATTACTACTACATAGCCCGGCTAAATTCTCTCTATGCCACCATCAGCAGCCAGTGCCAAGTTTTTGCCAAAAACAACCCTTTGCAGGGCCCCCATGCTCTGGCAGATGTCCAGCACACAAGGACCACCCCCTTTGAAGATATTACAGTAGACTTCACAGAAGTGAAACCAAGTTGGGGGTACAAATATCTGTTAATTATGATATGCACCTTTTCAGGTGGGGTCGAAGCTTTCCCACTCACACTAAAAAGACAAGAGAAGTGACTAAGGCTTTACTTAGAGAAATCATTCCATGACATGGGCTGCCACTGTCAATTGGAAATGACAATTGCCTGGCCTTCGTGGCTGCCGTAGTCCAAGAGCTAGCAAAAATGTCAGGAATCAAGTGGAAACTCCATACCGCTTACAGGCCTCAGAGTTCAGGGAAAGTTGAACGCATGAATCGAACCCTCAAAGCCACCTTAGCCAAATTCTGCCAGTAAACAGGTCTCCCCTGGGTAGACTTACTTCCCTTGACTCTTCTCCGAGTTAGGTGCACCCCAGGACCCACAGGCTATTCACCCTTTGAAATTCTATTTGGGTGGCCACCCCCAATTATCTGGGCCTTCAAAGGAAATCACAAACTTCTGAGGGAGGCTAGCCACGATTCCATTCTACAGCACCTGGGGAAAACTCTAGCTGAAATAGATAAAACTGTCTTGTCCTGGAATCTCATCCCCCTGGGACACCTGGTGCACCCCCACTGGCCATGGCACCTAGTCTGGGTCAAAGACTGGAAAAAAGAACCCCTTCAGCCTTCCTGGACAAGTCCACATACTGTGATCCTTGTAACTCCTTCGGCTCTTAAAGTTGCAGGCACCATCCCTTAGATCCATCATTCTAGGGTCAAGAAGGCACACCCTGATAAAGAGCAGGACAGCTGGACATCTCAACCTATACCCAGCCACCCCTTGAGAGTGTGAGTCACCCGGGATCCCCGAGCACAGACCTCATCAAATTCCTGCTGAATGGACCCTTGCTCTTGGTGGATCCTGTGCTTATACGGCCTTCTCGCCTTGGTATTTGGAGCTGGACTCGCTGCTGTGGCCCCTGCAGACTGGACTGTTGTGAATAGAGCTCTAATTGCAATTGCTTATTGTGTATAATAGGATGCTTCTGTGCCTTGACTTGCTTGTCCTTTCCTTCCTTGCCCCCTCCTTAGGAGCCAATACCCACCCCCAAAATCTATTGCAGTTGCAAGTTAGTCAAGGCTGGGGCAAACAATCCATGCTGAACACTTCAGTCCTGTTCTCAGCAGGTGCAACTTCAGCCTGTATAATATTTGACTCTTGCAGGGCAATCCAAGGTCATGTTCCTTACACCTTGCTGGTTGCCCCATACCCCACATCCTCATACCTGCCTCCAGGAGATGGTGTAGGGGCTGCAACTATGGGAGTTATGACAAATACCTCTGCCAAGATCCCCAAAAAGGTGGAGGATTCTGCCACTCTTAGAGGTTGCTGGTAGGTGCCACCACTCCGTGGAAGGGTCTCCCACCAACTTCTCCATACCTCCTACAGAAAATCCCCAGCCCAGCAGGGAGTGGCATAGAAACCTATGACCCCATAAAACTCACCTTATGAAACATAGCCACTGGATCAGAAAATACCTTTTTAAAGGCCCAAGCAAGACTAAAACTAGTAATCAGAATATATGACCCATAGGGGCCGGACCCAGGGGACCTCATACTCTTCCAACTGATCCCAGTAAACCAACCCCGAGAAAAAACCCTGATGAAAAATATCAGTAAAGCCACCCAGACACTAAAAGCCAAAGTTAGAACAGGCCCCTGCAACGTTTTCTTGAACCAAGTTCAAAATTTCCACGAACTCCTAAATGAATCCTAGCCCAACATAACTGCCTCCTGCTGGCTATGCACTTCCTCCAGTCTAACCGTCTTCCCCATACCTGTCTCATGGAATGTAACCCTCCTGACCCATGACAACTCTGCGGCGGGAACCAGGCCCGCCCCCATTCTGCATAACCGAACCCCCAGGAAAACTGGCTAACTGAAAAACATAACTACCAGATCTCCTTCAACCATCCTCCCTCTTGGAAAGGCCAACTGTAACATCACCCGCCCACTCAATGAGCCTGAACGATGTACCACAAACTCCACCATCTGGGTCTGTGGCACCAACACCTACCAGTGCCTACCCCAGGATGGCCAGGGCATCTGCTACCTGGCTTGGCCAGTACCATCGTTCTTGGTGTTTGGAGATGTATTGCCTGGAGAGCTCTCCGGAGCCAAATGAGCAATACAGGCAATTCAGATACTCTTATGACTAGGAGTAGTCGGGAGCATAGTAGTAGTGGGGGCCTCACTCATAGTTGGTCAGGAGAGCTTACAAACACTATCTCGGGAAATATCAAATGACCTCAAAGAAATATCGGGGGCTCTCAACGGGTTACAAGACCAGATAGACTCGTTGGCAAAAGTGGTTTTACAAAACAGGCAAGGATTAGACTTGCTCACCGCAGGTTCAAGGGGGATCTGCCAGGCCCTGGGTGAAGAATGCTGTTTCTATCCAAACTCCTCAGGAATACTTAGGGACAAAGTAGCCCTACTGACAGAACAAGCAAAAACCATTTAAATCATATATACCAGGCACCTGAGATGATGCCTAATAAAGAATTATAAGGGCATCAAAAGGGGGGTATGATAAGGGAAGTGCTGGGACCCAAACCCCCCTTGGCAGAAACTCACAGCTTTAGGAAAACAAACTCCCCTCTGTCCTTTTCTCCTCTCCCCCTCTTTTTCTCCATTGAATCTGTCAGATAAGCACTCCCTGCATGCCCCTTTGAATTGAAATTTACAACTCTAAACAGATAATGACTCTTTTCCTCCCTAATGGCCCTCTGCTTTTAGGAAGATAAGCTAACCTTGCTCTTCTGCTTTTGTAAACCTGCCTGCCCGCTTGCTTAGGAATTTGCCTGCTTAGTGTTCCTTTATAAACTTATGAAAATCGAAAAACAGGGCTCAGAATTTGGAGACTGAATTCTCCTCTGGTCCCACATGTAATAAAACTTTGTTCCTCTGTACCCCCAAGAGTGCTGCTTGGGTTTCTTTCTGCCAGCCGCAACATTAATCAACAGGCTAACTATTTCACTCCTGGTTATTCCATGGTCAAATAGTCAATATAAAAATCCCTATGATCAGGCTATTTAGATTCCTTTTTTGACTCTCCTGTCTGTTATAGCACCATACCTACTTTTCTGTGGCAATTAAATGCTGTACCATGGTCCATAGGACCCCGGGATCAAATTGTTCTCATTAAATTTAAGGATACTATTTAAGTGGCAATAATTCCCACAATAAATCTTGACCTACAGAGAAGAGTGAACACAGAGCTTTTCAGGGGCCCTGGGGCACCTCTAACTAATTTATTTCTCACAGTTACGGTAAAAGATATGTCCACTGGACACATTCAGGGTGGGTAAACAGGTTTTGTATGGTAAATCCATGCTAATATTCCAACTTCCCTAAGTCTTTGGATCTCTTCTTCTAAGTTCAACTAAGGCCTTTCTGGCTCATTAAATGTAGGCCAAATTTTTTCCATATTTCAGCAAATCATCCAAAGAAAGTGACAAAGCCCTTTCTAACCCCTCAAGTGACAACATTGAATCAACAATCTCTGCTTATTGGGCCTTGTGATGGTTAAGCTAATGTGTCAACTCAGCCAGGTACAGGGTGTCTTCTAGTAATGCCATACCCTGTGATTAAAGGCAATGGAGAACCGCAAAGACCCAATCGAAGCAAGACTAACAATGGCCCAGAATCTTCAGGAATGAAGTTTGGGTCACCCCACCAGGCAAAGAACCATGGCCAGCTGAAGTGCTTGCTGAGGATAACAGGAATATGGAATAGGTAGTGCAAGAAAGTAGTGAGAAATATGAACTTTGACCATATGACTAGTTACAGAAACAGAGACTGTAGTCATGAATCTTTTTTACTTGTTTCATTATGAGTATGATTGTTTATGTAGACAAAATGAATTTCTTTGTTTTCTTTCCCAACATTTTCCCTTATCATATGACAAGTTGTATTAGTTTCTTGTCCTAATACATATGTCAAGAAACATAAATTTAAGAGTGAATATTACCCAAAGACTTGCACCCTATTCTTTGGAAATTAATGTGTTTCTGGTTGTATGCAGGAGAGTTGAACATTGTTAGGCAGAAATATATATATATAAATATATATATATATATGCATGTCTGTTATTGTTTTTACTTAGAGACTAATTATGGTTTAAGGTAATGTGTATGGCTGCTGAGTTGACAAGGGATGGACTGTGATGCTTAGGCTAATGTGTCAACTCGGCCAGGTTATTGTGCCCAGTTGTTTGGTCAAGCAAGCACTGGGCTAATTGTAATACAGGGACAATTTTGGGCTTTATTCTTCAGTGAGTTTACTGCATAGATGGCTGATTACATCCATGATCAAACAGGGAGATTGCCTTCAGCAATGAGTGATGTTTTATCCAATCAATTGAATGCCTTAAAAGGGGAAGTAATTTCAGCATTCAGAGAAAATTTCCCAGCTTGTCTTTGGACAGCCGATTTCTCCTGAAAACTCATCAAGGACCTTCACTGGACTTTCATCAGAGCCCCTGGTCTGCACCCTGCCTATGGAACCTGGACTTGTGCATCCCCATGGTCACATGAAGGAATCTTATTAAATCTCATAGTATTTACAGAAATCTCCTGTTGAATGTGTTCCTTAGAAAACTCTAATACAGGCCTATATATACAACTGCCTAATCCAAATTTATGTACTTTTCACCAATATCCCACATCCTTAATATCCATTCCCCCATATATTTCCCAGATTTCTGTCTTTAAAAATTGCAAAAGTCATGCAGTTCTTTTAGAATGTAGTGCACCTTCTCCTGGGCCATATTTTATACCTCACATTTTTGGGCTTGCTGAGACTTCAGTCTAGTTATAGATTTATAGTTATAGAAGCAAAGCAGGTAGGTGGGAGTCAGTTCTGAGGAGAATCAAAAGTGCTTTGCAATTTAACTCCCTCAGGTGAAGCTTTTCATTACAATTCAGTCAGGAAAAGCAGTAAGTTCCTCAGAGAGGATGGAAGGGTTGTGTCCTCAGCTATTACACATTTGTCTTTCAAAACAGGTTTAACCTCCCCAGAAGGGAATGGTAGGGCTGCTTTTACTGGCAAAGACAACTCAGCAAAATTTAAGGGCTCAATGTTCCCAGCTCTATCATGATTTGCACATATGTCCCAATTCCAGTTTCAGAAACCCATTCCTTCCCAATGTCTTCATTTTAAGACGTTTAAAGTGCAAGTTTGGAAATACAACTTGCATTGTAATTTAGCTACTTACTCAGATTGTACCCTGGGTTTCTTTTTCAGAAATCTCAACTCTGCAGCTATAGGAAATAAGGGTATCTTTCAAGACACATATAGAAATTTCAGGTCACTTATGCAGCAATTGAGCTTTCAATTTAAAGCACATACCATAGCATTTTAGTTTTCTTTACCGCTGGGAAAAGAGTCATTAGTGACTTCAAATCTAATCAGATTATAGGTCCTGTACCAAACCCCAGAACCAATTCACCAAATTAATCTATAAGATTCTATTCCTCTAAAACCACTCTGGTTCCAAATTCTCTATTATTGATAGTTCACCAGAGAATTAGAACCAACAAGATACATATTCCAATAGTCTGGTAACTCAGAGAGAAGTAGATGTAGTTTTGAGGAAGAATTTTTCCTTTTCCCTGAAACCCTATTAATCATTTGGAGGCTTTTAAGGGCTACAATTGATTGGATGATGTGCACCCACAATATCAAACATAATCTCTTTTACTTAAAGCCAACTGATTGTAGACTATAAGCCCAGCTACATAATACCTTCAAATCAATATCTAGGCCAGGTTTTTACTAAATAGCTGACACCAGAATATCTCCAATTTAACCCAATAAAGTAATCATAGTATTGTCTGAGAAGGTATTGGCTTGGCTGACTGAAGAATCATGGAATAACACACATCAATAACTTCATAGACCAGCATAAATAACAGCTCAATAGTATTCTCATAAACTCATGTATTCTGTCTGTATCATTCATTTCCCCAGTGTATGATATCAGTGCAGATTCTGGGCTATGGTCTACCTAACTGAGCTTAAATCACAATTGGAATATATCATAAATCTACTTCCATGATTAAAGTTTTATCAGCTGCAAATAGTTTACTCAAAAAAGGGATTTCTTTTGCCTCTGTATTATGACAGGAATATTCATTTTTTAAATTTCTTCTTTACTTTTAAAAAGGTTTAGATTACATAAATGTTACATCAAAAATATAAGGGATTCCCAAATACTCCAACCCCTTTCTTTGCACACTTTCCCCCATTAACATCATATTTGATTAATGTTGTATATTTGTTACAATTGAAGAACACATATTGAAGCATTGCTACTAAACCCTATCTATAGTTCACATTATGGTTTACACTTTGCATATTACAATATTATAGGTTATGACAAAGTGAATAATGACCTGTATCTGTCATTGCAATATCATCCAGAACAATTCCAATGTCCAAAAAATGTCCTTTGTTACACCTATTCTTCCCTCTACCTCACCTCAGAATTTCTGGTGACCAGAGTCATTATCATCAATGTTACAAGTTCTTCCATTACTAGAATAACAATAAGCCTACTTTTGTCCATAGTTGCATTTTCCCCTTATGTTTGTTCACTCCTCAATCTTGAGGATTTTGCATGGTGATGCCCACTCTGATTCAAATTAAAAAGGGGCTTAGCTACTATGGGGCATATGGATGCAATTTTCTTTCTTGGAGTTGTAGATACAGTCTGTTTTGGGGGATGGTCATTGTCCATCATCATCATTTTGTTAATTATCGTGGTTGAGTAGGTGTTGGCTGAAACTCTGCTGAGTTTCAAGGCTCAACCATCTGTATGAACAACTGGAAGATTTAATTCAATTAATTCCCATCAATTTTAACAAAGATATCACACTAATGTAAAATGTTAATCATAAAACTGTGTGAGTGTGGGGATTTATGGGAACTTTGTTCTTAATGCATGATTTTTCTATAAATCTTCAATTGCTTTAATAAAAAGAAAAATTTACATACTATCCAAACTTCTTTCCAAGAATTCACTGGTCAATCATTAATTCACTTCTCTCTACCATTTCATGCTTTCATACCTACTTTACTAAAAACAATTGGAGGTGATAAGATTCTCACTTATAATTATTAACCACTTAGGAAACACAGAATCTAATTATTTACAAGCGGAGTGATCTCAAACAAATTAATGAAATTCTCAAGAAACTTATTTTCATTTTAAAACAATAATTATAATACTACTTTTGTATGATCCTTGGTAGTAGACAGCTTATTCATTCTGTCAATGTGATTTCCCCTTAATGAAGTGGAACATGGTAGAGCAACACAGAAAAAATTTATTGGGGTATCTTGTTTTGCTTTACCAGCTTGATATCAATGTATCTAATTTCTTTATTTTTAATTAAGCCAATAAAAAGAATTTATTGAGAAATGGGGGGAAAGAACAGAACTTGCTGAGAAATGGGAGAGAAGAACTGAAATACTCATTGGAATTTCATGTGGATTCCTCTGGGCAGAGAAAGCTGTATATAATTTCTTTTAAAAAAATCTGTGCTGAGAAATGATAACACCTCTCAGTGGCACAGATACTCTGTGTCCAGGATTGTTCTTATTTTCATTGTCATAGTTACAAATTGCTTTGCTGTGCTGCGTACTTGGCATGCTGTAATTGTTCAATAAATGTTCAATTTCTGCACAAATATAGTCAACAGTAGCCATTCTTGAGAGTCTTTGTGATTTCCCAATTTTGAAGTTTCCTTTGCTGTTCTTACTGCAATATAAAATTAAGCAGAACGTTGTTAACAAGAAGAAACAGAAAAAACACAGAATTGAGCAAAAGCTTTCAATTAGGGTTCTGTGAGAAGGACAATTGTCCACTGAGAATTTCCATATTAAAATTCTAGATGCTTTTCAACTGTAATCACCCCATGATTCAGGTGGCAGAGGTGCAGAGAAAGCTTGGGATGGAGAGAGTTCCTGTAACCTTCAGATTCCTAACATGAGCCCCCCAGTTGTCCTTCCAACCTTCTGGAACCTGTACCCAACCTTCTATAATAATTACTCTTCCCATCTTTAACACCCCTTCTAACCCATCTCTCCATTTTAGACTAAAATACTAATCATCATGGTAGCATTTCCTGATTATGCTCCCTAACAATGTGAACAAAATCAAATGACTGCTATGTGTGTCCTTAGTCATTGCTTTTCTATCATCCTGCAACTTCATTAGGGCATTTCTTACTATCACCCATTTACTCAAAACAATTTGTTCTGTCTGCCCTTTGGACTTCTCACTCAACCAAGTGAGCAACTATCTCTAATTTCTTCATCACTCTTTCACCACTACTAGCTTGGTGTTCAGCACACAATAATGTTCAATAAATACTCATTCAGAGTCAACCATAAATTAGGCAATATAGTTTTCCTTCCCAGATTTTCAGAAACTTGTCGCATGACCAGGTGTGGTTCTTGCTCTCCCAGTGAGGCTCAGTCTTAATATCTGTAACATGGAGACAGCTATAGCCCCAGGGTTGACGCAAGCAGGAATGGATTGGCTGCCATGCCAAGGTGTTGAAAGCTCTCAGGTTATGTTCCTCAATGTAGGAAATCTGGATGCCAATATCCAGGGATGACTGAGAACTGGTTGAAATTAATTCAGTCCAATATGTCTATTTTAGAACTCTCAGGGTCCAATCAAGAGCAAAGTCACATTCTCTATATGAAGGAAGAAAGTTTCCATCCTTTGTCTATATCAGCTGCATGTGTCATTCACCCACTGGTTTTCCTACTTTCTATCTGTCCTTAGTATTGACATGCTTGGAGGATATGTGGTGTCATCTCATCATAAAAAGTGTGTCTAGATTAATATGGATTTCCAGCCATGTCTTTATCTGTCTCCAATTCAGTGCTGAACTTTTAAAAAATTCATTTGAACCCCAGCTCCAACACTCACTGTGTGGTGTTCAGTGTCTGTGGTCTTCTCACAAGGGAGGGAATAATTACAAGACTTCCTCCAAAATTATATCATATAACCCAATAAGAAAACATATGTAAGTCACTTTGTTAATGCATAGTGAACTCTATGTGTATAAATTCTTCTTAATATTGATCTCTCAAAATCACTCTCACTTCCTTTCTGCCCATACTCAGGAGTCAATCAGTATCTCAGTATGGGAGGAAATGCCAAGGGTCAACAGACACTTGGACAAGACTGGGGCAGTTCTTTGCAATCATTCAGTCTAGATGAATTTGCAACAGACAGCATATGAAAGGAGACTATATCAGTCAAATTATGGAAAAGGGGCAGGGCCTGTACAATAAAGCAGGGAGATCATCAGATGGAATTTCACATAGGACACAGGATTTGGCATCCATATCCTCCCCCTGATTGAGTATCAGTAGAAAGACTCCTTTTGATTCTAGGGACTTCTCATCTGTCCTTCCCCATTCTTTAGGCACCTTAGTCCAAATAGTTGTCAGCTTCTGCTGAAATAACACTTCAAAAACATAAAGAAACCTCCAATGCTAAATCTAGTTGAAAGGAATTCCTCGCTCTTGTTCCCATGTCTGCATCTGTTTTGGAGACTGCTCAGCTCTGTTCACTTTGCTTTTCTTGTGGGCAGCTGGGACTTGCAATACCCCTAAAGTTTCACTGACACTTCTACTCCATATCATTGCTCTAATCAAGCCCCATAGCCAAGCCTGAAGTTAAGAGTGGGTAAGTAAAACCTCACAGGCAGCTACACCAGGGGAGCATGAGAAACTTCCAGTGTCTTCTGCTGAGAATGCATACAGTCACTGAAACCATCAGTGGCTCCTCACCTTTTGTGTGTTCACCTCTACCTCTGTCTTTGTGATCTGCCCCATGTCTTTTCTACAAATTCAGGTTTAAAGTACAACACTGCACAGGAGCTCTCACTTCTGTCTCCCTCCACAGCTGTGGCCTTGCATGCAAATCTTATTATCACACTCTCAAGACTAGTAATATAAGCAGGCAGAGATAAAACAGGAGCCCATCCTGTTTTAGAGTAGTCTCTGGGAATCATTGTGGATGAACTTGCTCCTCTCAGGATATATAACTTCCAGGGTGGCTTATACTTCCTTTTACTTAGAAACTACCCAGTAGAAGGAGGGTCTACTCTCACCCTGCCTTGTGGCCCAGAAGCCCCACCTCCCCCTCATCACAAGGTTTGTGATAAAAATTCCTGCTTTGCAATCACAAGGGTGAGTGAAATTCCTAATACTGTAAAACACTCATCCCACAAGGGGAAACCTTAAATACCTGTGTATTCTTCTTGTTCTTTTTTTCTTTTCTTAATAAAATATCTGTTTTCCCCCAAATTATAGGCACCAGATGAAACTTGCTCAATTACAAAGCTAATTTCCTGTCTAAATTTACTTCCAGTTTCTTCTGCAGGTTATGGGCAGTGTGTTACTCTGAATGTTTCCAGAGGGCATCATCATACTGGCTTCTGGAATTTGAAGTGCATGGTAGACCTGGTGCTCTCACCTAGCCATGCATGGGGTGTGTACCAGCTGTCTCAGCAGATGTGTAACTGAAATACCATTCCATCCCTTCCAAATGTGCCCTTCCAGTGTCTAGATTCCAGCAAGCTGTGTGCTGTCACCGGGCCTGGCCACACTGCTCTGTTAGGCAATGCAAGGAATCCCCAGGTACCAGAGTGGCCTCCTACTCAAGCACTAAGTTCCTCACCAAAGAAAGCCCTATATATTAATAGTGAGGATGGAACATATGTCTGGCTAATATCCCCAATAATATCCCCTACAATATTTTTCCAGACAGGCATTCTCCTCATGTTGTGTCTTTTTACAGGAGGCCTCTGAAACTTCTGTGCACACACAAAAAAAGATTTTCTTGTGCCAAACCTGGGTTTCCAATTTGTGTTCCAGTTATTCTGACTCTGTTCTTCCCATTCAGGAAACTGGATAGTTCACACTCAAGTCCTGAACCAAATGAAGACAGTATAAGCCCCATTACCAGAGCAAGAGTGTCCCAAAAGGGTTACAGAGAGGGAATAGGGCTTTCCAAGTTTCAGTTTTCCTCCTTGGCAGAGTAGTATTATGTTAGCTTGTTTTTTCCTACAAAATAGGATGCTTCTGCGGCAGGGGGTTGAAAAGGGCATTTCCATTTTCTCAGATTGGCTCTGAACTGTAGGTGATATAAGGATCCCCCCATTTCCTCTTTGTTTCTTTTACAATCTTTTGGGATCTTGATTTCCTTATCTCACTTCAGGAGGCCATGCTGTGAATGAAGCATGATGAAGCCTTCTGAGAAGATGATCCAAAAATGACATGACCAAAGTGAAGCTGCATAGAGATTGCCATTATTATTGGATATAAAGTTAGAGCTTCATCATCCAGTAAGGCAGCCACTCTTTGCATGTGACTTTTGAGCACTTGAAATGTGACTGGTCTGAGTTGAGATGTGCTAAACGTTGAAGACTTTAGATTCTGAAGACACTGCATGAAAATAAAAGAATAGAAAATATTTAATTGGTAATTTTTATATTACATATTGAAATGATAATGAATATATTAGATTAAATGAAATGTATAATTGAAATTAATTTTACTTTTTTCTTTCTTATTTTATAATATGGCTACTAGAAAATTAAAAACGGCATATGTGGCTTACACAGTCTATTGGAAAGCATCCTTCTGGTGTAAGACCATGAGAGTGAATGAGTAATGAAGTGAGGAAGAGAAAAACATCTTAGGAAAAATAGAGGCCAAGTTATTATGAGACAAAGGACTTGGAAGGTTCATCAAGTCAGACAGCAAAATAACCATGCATCGTGGCAGATGAGGTGTTGCAGACAGTGAACAAGTTATAAAAACTTTGAAGAATGAAGGGTTGTGACCCAGCAGGGGGTATAGAATGATAAGGGGTAGATTGCTGACCCAAGTTCCATGTTGGGGGGTTTTAGGGCAGAGGTGAAGAGCATGGTCTGGAAGCATCAGCAGGAAGGAAGGACAATTACTGCTCTGTGGGATGGTAGGAAGAATACCATGGAAGGAAAGAGGTCATTGTGTAAGTGTACAATATGGAAAAGCAGCATCCTCAGGGGAAGCAGTTTCAGTTAAAGCAAAATGTATAGGGACTCTTCTGCAGAAAGGTAGAAAAGATAGGACGACTGTGGGAAGATGGTGTTAGATTAGGCAGCAAGGCTCAGCTCTCTGGCAAAAACAATGGAGAAAGTCCCAAAAGGTGCCTGAGGGACCTGCATTTGGGGACCAGCATACAAGGACAGTGTTTCACAACTCACAGGAGGGTGAGGGACAGAGAAACAAAAAAAGGCAAAAAAAGAAATGTGAGTTACTAAGCCCACAAGGTTGCCAGGAAGGGCTCCCCTGTCCCACCCCCAAGATTCTAAGCTGGGATAAAACCCCTGGCTCACTGCAGCTGACTGAGTGGGGAGTAGACCTCTTCCTCACTGTCAGCTGTTGCAGGGAAAGGGAAGGGGGAGATGGGGTGTTTTACTTCATTGAATTTGGCCAAAAGAGCGTGCTTTGAATCTCAGCTTCAGACAAACCAAAAGAAAGGAAAACTTAGAGAGATACACTTCTGTGGAAAGGTGCACCAACAAGCACCATCTGCTGGCCAGTATGGAAATTACATGGACAAAAACTGCACTTGTGTCTCTCTGTCCTCTAATTTCTGGGAGAAAACCTGTACCCTATTAGTGAATCCCAGGCATGGCTTTGAAAACTTAAGCTGGGCAATTTTTAAAACTTTGGATAAGTTGCACAAAATATCAAAGAAGATCTTTAAAAAATAATAAAAATAGGCAAGAGAGAGAAATTGTCCATCAGAGTAAATTCATCAACATATTTAGATGCCTAGATATTGGCAAAAATTACAAGCCATATTGAAAACAGGAAGAGATGGTCCAGGCAAAGGAACAAGCCAAATATCATAAAAAAGATACAGGATTTAAGAAAATTAATCAATGGTGATCATATAACTCTTCTAAATCAATTTAAAGAATGGAAAAAAAAATATGACTAAACAGAAAAAGGATATTAGGACACTAGGTGAGCATAAAGAGCAAGTTGAAAGTCTGCAAAGAAAAGTAACAAACCTTCTGGGAATGAAAGGCATGATGGATTGATTAGAGACACATAAGAGCCTATTTGAACTGCTTGAAGACAGAAATAGTGATTTTGAAGATAGAACATCTGAACTGGTTAAGACAGGAGAACAGAAAGAGAAGAGAATGGAAAAAAATAGAACAGGGTCTCAAGGAATTGAATGACAATGTGAAATGCAAAAACATAGGAATTATCAGTGTCCTCTCAAGAGAAGAAAATGGAAAGGGGTGCAGAAAGAATATCTGAGGAAATAATGACCAAAAACTTTGCAACCCTTATGAAAGATATAAATATCAATATCCAAAAAGACAACACACCTCAAACAGAATAATTCTGCATAGACCTACCTTGCGACACCTACCATTCAAAATGACAATTATCAGAGATAAAAAGAAGATTCTGAAAGCAGCAAAGGAAAGAAAAGCATCACATACAAGGGAACCTTAATAATATAAAATGCTGACCTTTCATGAGAAACCATGGGGAAGAGAAGAATGTGTTATGATGTATTTAAGGTTCTGAAAGAGAAAACTTGACAGCCAAGAATTCTGTATCCAGCAGAGCTATCCTTCAAAATGAGGAGGAGTTCAAAGTCTTCACAGAGAAACAAAAAACTATAGAATGTGTTACCAAAAGACCAGAATTACAAGAGAAACTCATGGGATTGCTGCAGCCTGAAAGGAATAAACAAGTGCAAAAGATATGGAGAAGAATGTAGAAATAAAAATTATTTGAGACGGTGAATTAGAAGACAAAAAAATAGACAAGAGTATGATATGACAACAGAAAGCCAAAGATGAAAATAGATGAAGTAAGTAATGCCTTTTCAGTAATAACATTGAATGTTAATAGTCTGAACACATCAATAAAAAAACATAGACTGATAGAATGGATAAAAAAATATAAGCCATCTCTATGTTGTCTATAAAAGACTCACTTCAGATGAAAGGACACAACCAGGTTAAAAGTGAAAGGTTGGAAAAAGGTATGCCATGCAAATAGTAACCAAAAAAGAGCTGGAGTAGCAATACTAATATTGGACAAATAGATTTTAAGTGCAAAACTGTTATAAGGGATAAAGAAGGTCATTATATATTAATAAAAGGGGCAATTCAGCAAGAAGAAATAAATATTTATGAACCCAACCTCAGTGCCCCAAGACACATGAGGCACACACTGGGAAAACTGAAGGGAGAAGTAGATGTCTTTACAATAATAGTTGAAGACTTCAATACACTACACTCAGTATTGGGTAGGATATCTGAACAGAAGATAAATAAAGAAACACAGAGCTCAAATTATGTGATAAATAAACTACAGCTAACAGATATCTATAGAGCATTGCACCCCAGAACAGCAGGACATACATTCTTTGAAAGTGCTCATGGATACTTTTTCAAGATAGAACATATGTTGGGTCACAAGACAAGTTTCAAAAAACTTAAAAAGATTGAAATTATACAAAATGCTTTCACTGATCATAACAGAATGAAACTGAAAATCAATAATGGACAGAAAAAGGGAAAATTCATAAATATATGGAGATTAAGCAACATGGTCTTAAACAATCCATAGGTCAAAGAAAAATTGCAAGAGAATTCAGCAAATATCTTGAGATGAATGAAAATAAGAACAGAACATATCAAAACCTATGGGACTCCTCAAAGGCAGTGCTGAGAGGGAAATCTTTAGCTCTTAATGCTTACATTAAAAAAGAAGAAAATGCTAATATTGAAGACCTTACTGTTCCCCTGGAGGATCTAGAAAAAGAATGGAAAACAAATCTCAAACCACGATGAAGGAAAAAAATAATAAAGATCAGAGCATAAATAAATGAAATCGAGGACAAAAAAATAGAAGAATAAACAAAATAAAAGTTGGTTCTTTGAGAAGATCAGCAAAATTGACAAACCTTTAGCTAGATTGACAAAGAAAAAAAGAAAGAAAACACAAATAAATAAAATCAGAAAAGAGAGTGAGGACATGACCAATGACTCTGCAAAAATAAGAGAAATTTTAAGAGGTCACTATGGACCACTGTATGTCAGAATGCTAGAAAATGTAGATGAGATGAACAAATTCCTAGAAACATGCAAACCACCTACACTGATCCTAGAAGTAACAGAAGACCTCAATAAACCAATCATAAGTGAAGAGATTGAAACAAAATCTCCCAAAGATGAAAAGTCCAGGACGAGATGGCTTCACAGAAGAATTCCACCAATCATTCAGTATTAAGATGACCTAGTACCAATTTTGCTCAAGCTCTTCAAAGAAATTGAAAAGGAAAGAATGTTAAAAAGTCATTCTAGGCAGCCAACATCACCCTAGTACCAAAACCAGGTAAAGATACTACAAAAAAAAAAAATTACAGATCTATATCTCTAATGAAGACAGATGCAAAAATCCTCAACAAAATACTTACAACTCAAATCCAAAGGCATAGTAAAATAATTATAAACCATGATTGTATTAGTCAGCCAAAGGAGTGCTAATGCAAAATACCAGAAACCTGTTGGCTTTTATAAAGGGTATTTATTTGGGGTAGAAGCTTACAGTTTTCAGGCCATAATGCATAAGTTACTTTCCTCACCAAAATCTATTGTCATTTGTTGGAGCAAGATGGCTGCCAACATCTGCAAGGGTTTAGGCTTCCTGGGTTCCCTTTTCCTGGGGTTTGTTTCTGTCCAAGCTCAGCTGCTCTGCTCTCTTCACAAGGTCAGCTGTAGACTATCAGGCTCTCTCTCTCTTCCTGAGGCCTCTGCCATGTCTATGGATCCGTTTCTACTCATTTGTGTTCTTTTCCTGTGTGTTTACTTCCTGTTTCCAGCTTAAAACTCTTACCTCCCTTCTCTGCAACATGGTTTCTCTGTGAGTCCCCACCCACCAAGGCGACAGGGACTCACCCTCCTACTGATGTAGCCCAAACAAAACCTTAACCATTATTTAACCAAGTACAAGTGAAACTTTTGAATACAATATAATCTAATATGCCCAGAGGAAAAGTCCAGTTCACAAACATTACCCAATATCTATTTTTGGAATTCATGAACAATATCAAACTGCTGCACTCCACCCTCTGAATTCCAAAAAGACATTACAATATTCAAAGAAAAAAAGAACCTTAAATCAGTAACAATGCTAAATACAGTATTATATCACAATCAGTTTAAAGAAACACAGTTTTTCTTGGGGCAAAGACCATTTGGCTGTAGATCTCTGAAACTTACAAAACAATTTATCTGCTCCCAATACACAAATGGACAAATGATAAACATTTGCACTGCCATAATGAGAAATTGGGACAAAAACGTGAGTCATGGGTTCTCTACAGTTCAGTAAACTTGCAGGGCATACTCTGTTTGATTTCAAAGTCTGAAAGTCCTTCTTAAGGTGATGGTTTCTTCAACCTGGGGTCTCATGAGAACCCACACTTTCCATAGGCATGCTCAACAGTCATTTTCTTGGTTTCACCTTCATCAAGCATCTGGGTGTTGACCAAGCTCCAGACCTTACCCTCCAAGAGTGTTGGGGTGATTGCCACACTTTACACTATCTTTGGGTTAGACTCTTAACCGCCCCTACAACATTCTCCCTAACCTTTGGCATAGAGGCCTAACCCTCTCAGAGCTATGAGTTCATGACCTACTGATGTGGCCCAATCGAAGCCTTAATAATTATTTAATTAAGTAAAAGTGAAAACTTCTGAATCTAATATAATCTAATATGCCCAGAGGAAAAGACCAGTTCACAAACATAATCCAATATCTATTTTTGGAATTCATAAACAATATCAAACTGCTACAAATGATCTAATGGGTTTCATCCCAGGTATGAAAGGGTGGTTCAACAAACAAAAATCAATTAGTGTAACAAACCACATCAATAAATGCAAGAAGAAAAATCATATGATCCTCTCTATTGATGCACAAAAGGCTTTTGACAAAATACAGCACCGTTTCTTGATAAAAACACTCCAAAAGATAGAACTAGAAGGAAGATTTCTCAATATAGTAAAGTGCATATGTAAAAAACATACAGCTGGCACTATGCTCAATGGTGAAAGACTGAAAGCTTTCCTGCTAAGATCAGGAACAAGACAAGGATGCCCACTGTCACCATTATTATTCAACATTGTTCTAGAAGTTCTAGCTAGAGCAATTACACTAGATGAAGAAATAAAGACACCCAGATAGGACAGGAAGCAGTAAAATTTTCAATAGTCACTAATGACATAATCTTATATGTAGAAAATCCTGAAAAATCCACAGCAAATCTACTAGAATTAATAGACATGTTCAGCAAATTGGTGGGACACAAGATTAGTATGAAAAATTCAATAGCATATCTATACACTATTGATGTACAATCTGCGGAGAAAATCAGAAAAAAAATTCCATTTATAATAGTGACTAAAACAATCAAATATTTAGGAATAAACTTAACCAAAGAAATAAACTACCTGTATTCAGAAAACTATAAAACATTCCTAAAAGAAACCTAAGAAGACTTAAATAAATGGACAGACATTCTGTCTTCATGAATTGGAAGACTACATATCATTGAGATGTCAATTCTACACAAACTGATTTACAGATTCAATGCAATCCCAATAAAAATCCACGGAGTCTTTTATTGCAGAAATCAAAAAGCCTATAAATAAACTTATTTGGAAGGTTAAGGGTCCCAAATAGCAAAAATGTCTTTAAAAAGAAAAATAACATTGGAAGACTTGATATGACTTGAAATCATATTACTTAGTTACAGTGGAAAACAGCCTGGTACTGGCATAAGGACAGACAGATTGACTGATGGAACCAAATTGAGAAGTCAGAAATTGACCCTTACATCTACAGTCAAGTGATTTTTGACAAGGCTGTTCAGCCCATCCAGTTGGGCCAGAATAATCTATTCAAGAAATGGTTCTGGGAGAACTGGATAGCCATATCCAAAAGAAAGAAAGAAGACCCTAATTCACACCTTATACAAAAATTAATTCAAAATGGATGAAGGACTTAAATTTAAAAACCACAACCATAAAACTCCTAGTACAAAATATAGGAAACCATCTTCAAAATCTTGTAGTAGGCAGTAGTTTCTTAAACCTTACACCCAAATCATGAGCAATAAAAGAAAAAAATAGATAAATGGAACCTCCTCAAAATTCAACACTTTTGCAAGCCAAAGGACTTTGTCAAAAGGGTGAAAACGTACCTGACTCAATGGGAGAAATTATTTGGCAAACACATATTCGATAAGGGATTAATATCCATGATATATTAGGAGATCATACAACATACAACTCAACAATGAAAGTAAACACTATCTGATTTAAAAATGGGCAAAAGACTTGAAAAGACAGCCAGCCAAAGAAGAAATACATATGCTGAAGAAACACATAAAAAAATGTTCAACATCAGTAGAGATCAGGGAAATGCAACTCAAAACTACAATGAGATATCATTTCACACCTATTAGACAGGATGCTATTAAAAAGTCAGAAAACTGTAAATGTTTGAAAGAATGTGGAGAGATAGGAATACTTATTCACTGTTGGTGGGAATGTGGAATGGTACAGCCATTGTGGAGGAATGTTTGGCAGTTCTTAAGGAATTTGAATATAGGCTTGCCAAGGGACCCAGCAAAGCTATTGATAGGTATATACTCAGAAGAACTGAGAGCAGTGACATGAATAGACATCTGTACACCAATATTCATAGCAGGGTTATTCTCAATAGCCAAAAGTTGGAATCTCTCCAGTGTCCATCAAATGATGAATGGATAAACAAATTGTAGTGTGTACACACGATGGGATATTATGCAGTGGTAAGAAGTAATGAAGTCTTGAAACATATGAAAACATGGATGAACCTGGAGGACATTACGTAGAGTGAAGCAAGCCAGACACAAAAAGTCAAATATTGTATGATTGTGCTATTATGAACTAAAATTTTTTGTGGAATATAAATATATTTTTTGAAATATGAACTGGGTAAAATTGCATATATAAGATTGTTTTTTGTTGAAGCTATATAAATGTAGGTTAATACTACAAAATGTTAATATCATCCATACAAAAACATTATACTAAGTGAAGGACACCAGACACAGTGTACTACATGTTTTATGATTCCATTTATATAAAATGTAAATAGAAATCAATTTATAAAGATGAAATTAGATTAGTGATTATGTAGGGCTGAGGAAGGAATGCTAAGGGCTGTGGAGTCTTTCTTTTTGGAGTATTGAAATTTTTCTAAATTTTTTGAGATGGTGAATGTACAACATTGTGATTATACTATACGCTATTGGTTATAAACTTTGCATAGATAATATGGTGTGTGAATATATCTCAATAAAACTACTTAATAAACAAATAAATAATTGTGCAAGAATAGCCAGAAATGGCAGTTATGTACAGCAGGGGAAACAGAGAGATTGAGAGATGAGGAATTTTCTTGTTTGTTCATTTGTCTGTTTATTGTTTAGTATTATTGTTATTGAATTTATGAAAATGTTTTAATAATAATTGAAGTGCTGAATGCACAACTATGTGATTATACCAAATACCATTGATTTTACACTTTGGATGAATTGTATGCTTTATTAATATGTATCAATAAAATTGATGTGTTAACAAAACATAGAAAAGACAGGATGCTTTATGAGTATTATGGCATGTTTCACAAGGAATACCAGTTTGACAATTAGAAATCTGGAGATTTGAGAGATGCAGTCATATCTGTAGTTATAGAATTGACAGTGATTAGAGATCAGGAGATGACAACATGGAATCTCACTTTTCTTGGAGTTGCCAATATGAAGCCAAAAATAAGAACAAATGACACAAATCTAGAAAGTTTCAGGCAAAGAGTGGTGGCAAAGCTGTGAGAAATGTTGGAGATTGGGAAGAATGGGAGAACTCCTTACAGAAGAACATAGGCTATATGATTGCCTAGAGAGAAATTTATAGAGAATGAGCTCTGAGAAGTAATAAGAGAGTTCAGGAGGTGGCTGTATTCAAGACCCTCTTACAAAAATCAGTAGCATTACTACATGAACAATAACCAATAGGAAATCATAAGTGAGGGGTGGTTACATAAAGAGCATTGTCTAAGACAATCCTGGGGAGGTTAATTCTTTGAGACATGTAAAAAAAAAAGAGCAGATTCATCTCTATTGGATCTTTGGAGAATGATTCAACAAATACTGAATTGAGGAGGAAAAAATACTTAAAAAGTAGCAGAATAGCAAATCTTGCTGGTCCATACCCCTGCCTCAATCTCACATCCATGCAATTTAAGAGAAATATAGCACTGGCCCTCAGAGGTTAAGCACATCCTGTCATGGATGCTGACCACAGATTTACCCATGGCAGTGGCTTTAGTCCCACCGACATT
>JAQZBX010044299.1:0-21407 GCA_029593785.1 Cabassous unicinctus
TTTCTTTTCTTTTTTTTTTTTTTCAGTCCAAAAGAGAATATCTCTTCAAGTTTAGCTAATTGGGTAAAGTAACTTTTTCTTATAGCCACACATTTTAATCAAGCAAAGATTTTTCAAGAGTTCAAAATCCTAGAGTTTCTCAAAAAACAATTCTAAAAGGGATAGAATTATGTTATCAGAGAGTGCATGACACTATAAGATATTAGCAAAATAAATTTACAGCATTGATATTTATTTAAAATCTAAAAGTTTTATTTTCAGGTTTATAATATAAGGATTTGCTTGCACACATTTTATATGAAACTCATTATACCTTAAATATTTAGTATGTATTTTTTTAATCAGCTACAAAATAAAATAAAAAGTCATGTGAGCAATTTTATACGAAATAAAAATATAAGTTATCCAGATTTAAATTGACTTTCTTGAGAAAACTAGGTTATCAACCATAGTACTTGGAATTTATATACAGAAAAAGTTAACATTTGATCACAAGAAAATAATTAATTGTAATGTGAAGTAAATAATTGCAAAATGAAGATTCAACTGATTTTATTTAAAAATTTAAAAAATCAAAGCCGAACAATTGTAGGTTAATACTACAATATGTTAATCTCAGACCAAAAAAACCCATTATACTAAGTGAAGGAGACCAGACACAGAGTACTACATATTGTATGATTTCATTTATATAAAGTATAAATGTAAATCAATTTATAAAGATGAAATTAAATTAGTGGTTATGTAGGGCTGAGGAAGGAATGCTAAGGGGTGTGGAATCTTTCTTTTTGGAGTAATGAAATTTTTCTAAATTTTTTGACATGAAAAATGTGCAACATTGTGATTATACTAAAAGCCATTGATTATACACTTTGGATAGAGCATATGGTCTGTTAATATATTTCAATAAAACTGCTTAATAAACAAATAAATAATTGTGCAAGAATAGCCAGAAATAGCAGCTATGTATAGCAAGGAAAACAGAGAGAGTGAGAGGTGAGGAATTTTCTTATTTATTTGATTGTTTTTTATTATTATTATTGAAATAATGAAAATGCTTTAATGATTGAAGTGATGAATGCACAAATATGTGATTATACCAAACACCATTGATTATACGCTTTTGATGAATTGTATACTTTATTAATACATAACAATAAAATTGATTTGTTTAAAAAAATAAATAATAAAGAAAAAATTCTACACAGGGGTCTTGTTAGTTTACCTTTGAAATAAGAGGTTTTAGTTAGATACTCTTAAAATCTTCTCAGTGTTGCTAATTCATCAGGTATTAATAAAAAAAGAAGTCTTAAATGAGTAAGAGTTTGCCATTTATCAGTTTCAAATAATATTTTAATACATATGAGATTCATGTATTGAACTTTGAAGGATTTTATACTATATTATCTTAATGGAGTAGATGAAGAAGATTAAATTTGTCTATGAGAAAAAAATTTAAATTAGAAAACAGTTTTCACAGTAAATGGATTTAAAATCATTTTTTTGTAACTTATTTATCAGATATGATAGGGCAGGGTATAGGAAACTTTTTCTGTAAGGAGCCAGATAGTAAATACTTTAGGCTCTGTGAGCAATAACTTAACTCTGAAGCAGCTATAGGCTATAGAAATTATGTCAACACATAGGCATTGCTATATTCCAACAAAGCTTTATTTATAGAAATATGTGGTGGGCTAGATATGGCTTGTAGGTTGTAGTTTGCCAACCATGTGATAGAGGGCAAAAGGTGTACTTCTATATGGATTTTTCTAGTGCTGGATTTGATTTCTGGGAGGTTTCTTTTTTGTTTGTTTAGATTTTCTTTTTCTAATATTAAATCATTTTATAGTTTTTTTAAAGAATTAGTGTGTAAATTTCTCAGGATATTATTTTTTATGTGAGTGTTCCTAACTATATTACATACTTCGTAACAGTTATTAACCACATCAATGGAATGAGATGTTGGGGTAACAGTTACTATGCTTAGTCACTCAGGACTACTTGTAGCTTTATATAATATGTCAACAACTTATTTCTAAAAGTCAAAAGCAGGAGTGCTATTTTTGCCTTGAATATGAGTTTTAATATCTCCAGTTTGAATGTTACTGGCAAATTACATTTTATTTTATTAGCTATCTCTGATTTCCTTATTGATGATAAAAGCAAAAAAGTATTTCATCATTATGATGAAATCATAAATGTTTATAATGCTCTTGCCCTACATTCTAAGGAAGACAGCATGTGGAAAAAAGCCTTTACCTGCAAAGCAGACCAAAAGTGATGGAGAAGAGAGAGGTGCTTTGCGTAACTAGTTGGGCAGGGAGAAGGGAGAATGTATTAGCCAAAGGGGTGCTGATGCAAAGTACCAGAAATCTGTTGGCATTCATAAGGGGTATTTATTTGGAGTAAAAGCTTAAAGTTACAAGGCCCTAAAGAGTCCAACTCAAGACTGCTTTCTCACCAAAGTCTGTTGCCATGTGTTGAAGAAAGATGGCGGGCCATCTCTGCCTGGTCTCTTGGGCCTTCTCAGCTGCTCAGTTGCTCTATTCTCTTCGGTTGCATACTATTAGGCATGTGGCTGTTCTCTTCCCGGGGCTTTAGCTGTTTGAGCTTTCTCCTTTCTGTCACATTGCATGACCGAAAGGACCAATTTCTCTCAACTTCTGTGTGTCTTCTTGAGTAAGTGTCCATTTATATTAGCCCACCAAGGGGGCAAGTATTCAATCTGAGTCATACCCTTCTGATGTGGTTGAAACAAAGCCCTAATTTTAACAGGTGATTTAATCGACATGTCAGCTGAATCTAATGCATTCAAAGGATATCACATCCAGAGGAATAGATTAGTTTACAAACATAATCTCTCTTTTTGGGATTAATAAATAAATAAACTCAAACTGCCACAGAGAGGAAAAGAGGAAGATACGTCAGCTGTAATGGAAAGTGCTAACTTGGATTAAAGAGATGTTTCAAGAGATCTTGTAGAAAGTATCCTATATACAATGTGATGTAAGCCCCCTCCATGTCTCTAAGGAAAAAATTGTGAAACCCTATATTCTTATGCTTTTCGAAGAGTCTGGATTTTCTTGTTGCAAAAGATAACATTTTGAATGTGGCTCTACCTTGAGAACAGTGTAGCTCAGTCCTATTATCTTAGTACTTTTAGGTGGTGATAATTTCATGAATGAAAATGTCTCTGAGCTTTCAATCTCAAGAATCCTAGAGCCTTATTGGTTCAATTCACTTATTGAATGTGTAAAACTACCATTGAGGTTACTCTAAAAGTATTTAAAAATTTTTTTTATTTCCTCTCAGAGAACATTTATATATTTAAAATATATCATTAATGACTATTTTTACAAATATAGGGATGAAGACTTTTCCTAGAATCTTAACTTCAAAGCACATTTCAAGAGAAATGAATTATATTTCTACAGTTATTTTTGTACAGGAGAGGCACTTAAAATGAGTTCATTAAAAATATTTTATATGGATTTAATAATATTACCATATGGATTTTCTGTATTTTGATATGGATTTGTTCTCTCTGAAAGGATTGGACTACTATTGTTATGATCAAAATCAGCTGAACAAATGATAGATTTAATTGTCTATAAAGGTAGAAATTATTTTTAAATCTATTTTCCTTAGGACATTTTAATACTTTTTAGTATTTAAAAATAAATTCATTCTACTTGTGCCTTCTTTTAAAGATTCTATGCTTAAATATTTAAAATTATTTATTTTTAAAACTTTTTAAAATTTTAAATCTTTTAAATCCTTAAAAAGGTTTTTACATTAAAAGCTTTTGATTCTGTGCGTGCTTTTAAAGATTTGAGAAACAGTTTGTTACAGGAAACCTTTATTACAAAAAAAAAATTCTCATGGAACAAGAACCCATAATTTCATTGTGAAAGATAGCCTGTTTCTCATGTTTAAATGTCCCAGGTGAGATAAAGGAATATTTGGCAAAGTCAGAAGAGAAAAGAACAGATTATCCTTATGTTGGAAAGATAATCATGTCCCAAGTATGGAAAGGGAAGCATTGCAATATATCTGGTAATCTGACTTTACTTAGGAGATTTGAAAAGGAGAAAATCATTAATCATATATAGGCAGTTTTGGAGCATCAATATAAGGTATTCAGAAAAATAGGTTCAAAAGCTAACAGCTCTTAGAAATGCTGAATGGAACCTAATTAAAATGGTTGACTCTATAAAATGCGAGAGGAACATTAAGAATTCATCTCCCTAAATAATATAAATGGCATATTTGCTATGAAGTAAAACTTCTCTAACCAAGGATAAAAATTTCTGCAATTCTCTAGCAGTGTAACAATTCTAAATGAATTATTTTACCTAGAAACACATTCTGTAAATAAGTTATAAAATTCCCTTGAAGTCATTTTGCTATGGTATTAGCATGACATTTGTCACTAATATGATGCAGATATATTGTTTATACACTTAGAACGCCAGTAAATTTGATATGACATTAAAATATGTAGCTGAATGCCTCTGGTGTCAGTCCTGGCTCATTTAGACACTGGCTTTGAATAAATAAATAGCTGAGTTGATGGCACCTTTTAATTTTTTTCTTCTGCTTGATTTTAATAGATTATTGGCACTTTCAGAGCTATTTGAAATGTTTTTCTTCATTCATTTCCAACATAAATTAACATGTCATATTTTTCCTGAATTTTGAAAAGCAGATAGGATAGTGACACTACTTGTACAGAGTGCATTGGTACACACATTCAAGGTTTTAAATAAGTCATTTGATGAAAAATAGATCTATATGAGCATCTGTCATTACTATGCAAAAATGTGGTAGCTAAAATTGCAGTCACCATTAGAAAATAAAACATCAGAGTCACAGTAAAATAAAAGTCAATTTTAGAAACAGCAACTGTAGCTTTATTTACTTTGCGCACTTTGAGACTGGAGATTATCATTTGACCTAGAGTGGAAATGTCTTTGTGAGTATTGATCAATATGATTCCCAATAATCTTTCCAAATTTGCAAAATACCTTAATGCCTTTTGTTTTCTGGCACTTGAGTAGAATAAAGACAATAAAATGAAAAGCAAATAAAACCTTTCAATTGTTGGATAGAAATATTACCTATTTGTAAACAATATGATAATTATGCTCTCTATCTTAGTATTTGTTTTAGTTTGCTAAAGCTGCCGAAAGCAATATACCAGAAATGGGTCGGCTTTTACAAAGGGGATTTACTGTCATGTAAACTTACAATTCTGAGGCTGAGAAAAATGTCCAAAGCAAGGCATCAGGTGAGGCTATCTCCCCAAAACCCACCTGGTGTTGATACTGGACTTCTCTGTCATATGGAAAGGCACATGATGGCATCTGCTGGTCTCTGTCTTCTCCTCTGGTCTCTGTTGCTTTCAGCTTCTAGCTGCTCCATCTGTAGCTTTCTCAGCTTCTGTGATTTCCTCTTTCTTAGCTCTTGTGTCTTTTTTTGCTCTGTTTCTGTGGCTCTCCTCTCTCCATATTCATCCTGTTTATAAAGGACTCCTGAAAGAGGATAAAGGACCATCCTGGGTCAAGTCTTAGGGAAGTAATCTAATTAAAGGCTCTTAACTGAAATAATCCAATTAAAAGATCCTACCTGCAATAGGTTCATAAGCACAGGAATGGATTAGCTCTAAGGCAGGGGTTCTTAATCTTTTTTGTTCCACAGACCCCTTTGCCAGTCAGGTGAAAACCATGGAGCCCTTACTAAGTCCACACTATGCTGTGTATTATTTAATAAATATATCACACCTGCACAAACACATTCCCACAAGAATAACATTTTTTTGAATTTCAATTCAAGCTCATGGACCCCTTGTTAAGAATCTCTGCTCTAAGGACATGATCTTTTCTGGCATCCATAAAAGCTTCAAACTAACATAGTATTCCATACCCTAATATGCATTGCAATATTTGGAAAATATATTAATTCATCTTATCTTTTTATTAATATTTGATTTCCATTATTGTATATTTTTATCAATTAATATTTTGAGTAAAGCTTCCATGTTTGTGTTTCCCTTTTCTTCCATGACCCATTTGTTATAATTATGAAGCACATCCTTTTCCCCCAGGATTCAAATAGTAATCAACCTTAGAATCAATCAATATTTCCAATGGTTTAACTTGTGTTCATTCTGCTCAAAATATTTTAGTAACCACTGTAATTGGACCATTATACCTAATGATCCTTTCTCTAGAAATGGCCTTTATTGCCAGTCCTAGACGACAAGATTTACTCAATCCAACCAATTGGCTTAATTTAACTAAGACACCAGAGACATTCAGTAGAATAACAATATTCCTCATCATCTTTAGTACAAGTAAGACAAATGATTAATATTTGGAAAAATTTTCATAATAAAGATCATAAATAAGACCAAAGGAAGGATTGCTTAATAGAAGAAAGGATTTAAAAAAAAAGTAGTTCAGTATAGAGGAATGCTATGAAAATACACACTCCTTATATAGGTAAGCAATATGAAGTCATTGATATTTGTAGATCTACAGAAACTGCAATTTCACGAGATTCAATCTATATTAAATCCAGAAAAGCATTTTGAAAAAAACAACAACAGACAAACAATAAACTTAACTTTAATTTTACCATTGAGATGGCCTTCAATTTCTTTCTGGATGTTTTGCTCTGTGATAATGCTTATACACTCACACCCATATAAATAAATTTAGGATCATGATCTGCATATGAATTTGAATATTGCTTCAAGTACTCTTTTTAATGTTTGTGACAATTTGTCCAGACAATTAAATAGTTTTTTAAAAAGCGTGTCTGTGACTGCATATTATTTTTCTACAGAGGCATGGATGCATAACAAAGCTACTTACCTTGCCTGTCTTGTTTATATTACTATGTCTTTAGCACCTAATACACTACCTATCACACAGTGGTCATTCAACGGATTGTTTTTAATTATTTTTTTTTATATAAGTGTTACAAGATACTCAATTAACACAAGGTAATTACTACAATAACAATAAATTTGCTTTGGTCCATGGTTATACTGCCCTCCCCGCATTTTTGTTCATTCCTCAATCTTGAGGGATTTGGGAGATATCCTCTCTGACTGCTTCAGGCTGAAAAAGGACATAGATATTATGGGGCAGAGGATAGGAATTGGTTTGTGTGCAGTTGAGCATACTACTTGCTTTTGGGGTGGGATGGTCCATCAGCATCATTTTGTTAGTTGTCCAGGGCAAGTCAGAAGAACTGAAGAACAGGAGTTGCACGTGTATCTGATGGGTTTCACAGGTCAACTGGCATATGAACAATCCAAAGACTTTTAAGTCTCTGAGAAATATATTTAACAAGTAAATTGAAAATTACAGGTTCAGATAAAAGGAGTAAAAGAATCATGATTAGGGGATTTATAAATGGGTATAACTATATTATATTGGGGAAATAGATTCTCATACATTCCCAGATAGGGTCCGATGAGGGGGTGCTGTTTTCATGAGGCCATGTGGTTTGCTTCTGGTGTCTGGATGATCCTAGAGCCCTCAGGAGAACTTTTGTTTGAAGATTTGTTTACTGTGGCTGTTTGTGAGGTCTGGTTGAGACCTGTCTAAGTGTAACTTCTGGAATGATCTCCTGAATCTCTCTGAAATCTCTTAGCCATAAAAACTCTACTTCATTTAATATTTCCACCCTTTTGTCAAGGTCTTTCTCTAAATGTATCACTGATTAATGCTTGGTAATAATCCCTTGGTGTCAGGGAGGGTCATTCCTGGGAGAATGTCCCATGTAGGAGGATTGTAGTCAGTTTCTTTCTAGACTTTGGCTTAGAGAGAGGCCGCATTTGAGTAACAAAGAGGTTTTCAGGAGTAACTCTTAGGCATTAATTACACTTAGGCTTAGTTTCATTATTATATGAATAAGGTTTATAATTGTGAGCCTTAAGGTCAAAGGCTTGGCTTATTGGCCTGTTTTCTTTTATTAGGCCAGGTTTATATATTCCAGAATTTTTTGGCCATCTTATTTGAGAAAGTAGAAGAACTTCCCCAGGAAGAATGTTTAATTTTTTGTTAGCTACTGTGTGAGCCTCTATCTATCCAGAAAATATACCTATGGCAACAAGAATACAATTATATCCCATAGAAGTATCTAGCTATATCACATTCAAGATGTTCAAAAGACCCCATCTGTTGGGACACCTGACCATATCCCATTTTCATCTTTTTCCCAGGGTTATTCAACAGCTGTTTTTATTTGAAATAAATGGAAAGACTAATGTTGAGACCAATAATGGTTGGTGGCCAAAGCTTTCTATGGATAAAGGGAAAGAGAGAAGATGAGCAAGGGCATATCCTTGTCTGTAAAAATGGCATCGAAATGCAGTAAACTATTTTATATAAGCCGTTTGTTTCTTTTCTTCTCATTTTTTAACTCCTTTGGAAAACCTACTAGCCCACAATGCTTGTGATTACTGAATGACCAGAACATCAATACTTTGTGGAGCTTTGCCAAACTTCTCACATACTTTTCAGTTCATTGTACCTTTTCTGAGATTTTTTCCCATTCAATTAGTTTCTAGTCATCAATCCATTCTGACCATCTTTGAAGCAAACTGACTGTTGATGCTCTTGAGCATTTATCTCTCTTTTGAGCTTTGGTTTTCTTAATTACTTTGTAAATTGCATGCAATTACTTTTTAAGTTATTTTAGAAATAGTTTTCTTGGATAAAATTCACATACCATAGAATTCATCCATTTAAAGTATACAATTAAATGATTTTTAGTATATTCACAGAGTTGTACAACCATTTCAACAATCAATTTTAGGACGTTTTGATCACCCAAAAAAGAAATCCCACACCCATTACTCTCTATTTTCCCTATCCCTCCTCTTCTGGCAACAGCTAATCAACTTTCTGTTTTTAATGTATTTGTCCACTCTTGACATTTAATATAAATGAAATCATGCAATATATGGCCTTTTGTGATTGACTTCTTTCACTTAGCATTATGTTTTCAAGATTTATGCATATTGTAGCATCTATCAATACTTCATTCCTTTTTATTTCTTTTTTATGGTAGAAATTTAGGTTATTGACATGATGTGAAAGCTATATATTTCACTCCATGTATTAATTTAATGACATCCTATACATTTAGTATATTTTTTCTTTATTTTCACTCACCTCAATGTATTTTCTAATTTATTTTGTGATTTCTTCTTTGGTTCATTAGTTAATTTGGAGCATTTTGTTTAATTTCCACATATTTGTGAATTTCCCAAATTTCTTTCTGCCAATCATTTCTAATTTCATTCCATTGTAGTAGGAGAATGCACTTTGTATGATTTCAATCTGTTTAAATTTACCTGAGTTTTTTATTCGACCTAGCATCTGTTCTCTCCTAAAAAATATTCCTTGTGCCCTTGAGAGGCATATATATTCTGCTATTGTTGGGTGGAATGTTTTATAAATATCTGTAGATCTTGGTTGGTTTATAGTTTTTTTCATGATTTCTATTTCCTTGTTGATATTTCTTGATGTTCTATCTATTAAAGAAAGTCAGGTATTGAAGTCTCCAACAATTATTATTGAATTGTCTGTTTCTTTTTTCAATTCTGTTACTTTTTGCTTCATGTATTTTGGGTTTCTGTTGTTAAGTTGTACACACATTTACAATTTTCCTTATTGATTGACTCCTTACCATTTTAAAACCTCTTTTTATTCTAGTGATAATTTTTGCTTTAATATTTATTTGATGTGATATTAGTATAGCCACTCCACCTCTCTTTTGGTTATTGCTTTATGGAATATTTTATTTTATCCTTTTATCTTTAGCTTATTTCTGTCTTTCAATCCAAAGTGTGCCTCTTGTAAGACAGCATTTAGTTAGAGCTTTTCTTTTTTAATTCCTTATGCCAATATCTGTCTTTTAATGGTAGTGTTTAAGCTATTCACATTTTTTTTAGGAGATACTAGGGGTTGAACCCAGGACCCCATACATGGGAAGCAGACACTCAACCCACTGAGCTACATCCACTCCCCAAGACATTCACATTTAATGTTACTCTTGATATAGCTGGATTTATGTATGCCATTTTACTTTTTATTTTCTATATGTCCCCATGTCTTCTTTATACCTCTACTCCTCCTTTACTGCTTTCTTTTGCATTAAATGAATATTTTCTAGTGTAACGTTTTAATTCCTGTAATTATTTTGTCGCTACATTTTTTGGAATTATTACTTAGTGGTTGCTCTAAGGCTTAACATATATGTATAAACTTATCAGAATCTACTTCAGATTTACAGTAACTTCAATCTAATGAGATAAAATCTTACTCCTATATAGATCTATACTCTCCCTTTTGGTACTATTAATCTTACACATATTATTCCTGTATATGCTACAAACCCAACAATACATGACTATAATTATGATTTTATACTATTTTTATCTTTTAAAGAATATGGGTGAAGAAAGGAAAACAAATGTATATTTATAACATTCGTGATAGCAAACTTATTTACCATTTCTGGTTCTTTTTATTTTTTTTTTTCATGTTGGTTTGCATACTCTCTGATGTTATTCCCTTACTCCAATGCAGCTGTGCTCCCACCTACCTCCTTTGTGCTGTTATTGGCAAATATATTACATTTCTAGATGTTATAGGTCCAAAAATAAAAAAATTATATACATGTTGTTTGATGAAATTGCTTTTGAAATAAGTTAGAAAGGAGAAGAAATATGCATTTATACTGTGTTTTATAATTAATGACTTCGTTTACTGTCACTCTTTTTATTTGAAACTAATGCCTTAGTTCAAAAGCTTTTAGGCTGAAGAGTTTCCATTATACTTCTGCTAGCAAAATATTCTATCAGTTTTTGTTTATGTAGGAATGTACTTATTTTATATTCATTTATAAAATATAGTTTTGCCAAATTTAAGATTTTTGGTTGACAGTTCTTTTGCATTTAAAAAAAAAACTTAACTTTTGGTACTTTGAATATGTCATTCCATTGCCTTTTGGTCTCCATAGTTTTTGGAGAAGTCTAATATTAATTTTAATAGGATTCCCTTGCATATGATGAGTCATTTTTCTCGTGTCTTTCAAAATTTTCTCTTTCCTTGTGGATTTCAGTGTTTGTTTTTTTTTTTTTTTATTATGATATACTTAAGTGTTGATTTCTTTGTTTTTATCTTTCTTGGAGAACACTGAGTTTTTTAGATATGTAGGTTAATGTTTTTCTTCAAGTTTGGGTAGGTTTAAGCCTTTATTTCTTCAAATATTTCTTCAATTATTTCTTTCTCCCCTGTTTTTGGTATTCCTATTATACATATGTTGGTGGACTTAATGATGCCCCATAATTTTCTGATGCTCTATTTTTCCTTATTCTTTTTCTCTCTGTTCCTCATATTTCATAATCTCTATCAATCTCAAGTTCCCTGATTCTTTCTTCTGTGTTGTCAAACCTACTGTTGCTAATTTTACCTCTAATGATTTTTTCAGTTAGGGTACTTTTCCTTCTAGTGAGCTTGGGTGAAGGTAATACGACCATCAGTATTTTCGGTCTGCCCCTGCTGTTATAGAGCCTCCATCTTATGATTGAGGCCTGGTTGGAAGAAGGGAGCCCCCAAACCCTCATTCATCAGAAATTTAATCTAGAGATGAGGGGATGAGAAATTCTAGGAGCTTCCCCCTCCTGTGGAGATATCACAACTCTATGATGGGAGCTTCAGGGAGAGGGAGCCCTGTCTTCTGTGCCTTACCTGCCCACAGTGGAGCTTCTTGTCATCCTGAGCTGGGGGTCGGGAGATAGTGGGAGTGTCATGGTTCAAGTGCCACAGATTCTTCCTGTACTTACTGAGATTTAATAGATTATCTTGAATAAATGTTTCCTCATTTCTTAAATGCCTTTAGGAAAATTTCCAGAGATTTTAAATCATTGTGTTTTTTAAAAAACTATTTTCACCAATTTTGGTTGTTTGCTGGGGAGCAAGTCTGCTTTAAGTTGTTTTTTTTTTTTTTTAAGAAGGTACCCAGGACCTCATGCATGGGAAGCAGGCACTCAACCACTGAGCTACATCCACTCCTCTAAGTTTGGCTCTATAAATATTAATTTTCTTCCCTTTCAGCCTTATTCCTTCTTTATTTTATAGCTATTATTTGCATGATTAACTGGGTGTGATATGTGCATGGGGGTGTAGAGTGGAGATGGAGGGTGGGGATATACCTGATTTTTGCTGTCTCTAAATCCCTGCTTATGTGGGTCTCAGGTGCTCATTTATGGTCTCTGCCAATAGTAAGAGTTAGACTGTTCTACATCCCTATTTGTATCCCTCCATTTCTTAAAACATGCATATCACAAACTTTGCTTTTCTCTCTGACAAATCTATCTATTCATTTAATTTTGATCCTTTTTACTTCTTTTGTTTTAGATATCCCTATACAAAGTAGCATATAATTGGATTTTATTTACTTTTAAAATCTAAATTGTGATACTTTGTCTTTTATTAGAAACATTTAACATTTGTATTTTTATTATCTGTTAAAATCTCATGCTGTAAAGGTGGCTTTGTTTATTATGACTTACTGTTCTGTCAGTCTTTCCTTTATATGTTGATGTTATGTTATTTAGTAAATAGTATTTAGATGATTCTAGATGATTGAAATTTTTATCATTCAAAGTAACCTAGATCTGTAGTAATGGTTTTTTCCTTAAAATATATTTTGTTTGGTTTTATTATTGTTATACCATTTTTCTTTTAGAGTCTACCTCTTAAAAGCAGCCTACACTTAGGTACTTTTCCTTATTTAGTATTTATTGGATAGTGAGTATTTAGTGTTGTTTATTTAATATATATTTATATTATGTTATGTATTATTTTATTAATTTAGTTAATATTAATTTATTTTGAATTAGTCTGGTTATATTTATTGGAGTTATGGATATATTCGGGTTTAAATGTGTTATCCTATTATTTGCTTTTATATGTAACAGGCCTGCTATACTCTATTTGATTTCCTTTCTTAACTTATATTTGTGTGTTTTTATTATTTTTATTTTAGTTTTGTTGTTGTTAACTTATTTTTTTTTATTATTCCATTCTTCCCAAGTCCCTTCAGCTTGGACATTTGCATTTTGTTGCTCTTCTTTTAATGAAACAGTAGAATTGAATACTTAGTATTCTTAGCAATTCCTACAAGGATCTTAAAATATTTTAACTCCACTTACCCCTGCCATATGAAGGCTCTGATAACACTTCTCAGAGGACACAGCTTTAAGCATGTGCACAGTCATCCCATGCAACCTCCTGTCTTTGATGCTACTGTTGCTTTGCATTTAAGTACATGTATGCTGTTTCACATATTATTACATTGCTTAATACAGTCAATATTCATTTAGATTAGCCCACATACTTATTCTGTTCATAGATCTTCATTCTTCCATGAATCTCACATTTTGCCTGGGATCATTTTTCTTTTGACTGAAGAACACCCATTGTATTTCCTTTACTGTGGGTCTGTTTTTAAAAAATTGCTTAGTTTTTGCTTGTCTGAAAATGTCTTTATTTCATCTTCACATTTGAAGATTACTTTTGGTTAGTATAGGATTTTAGTTTGGAAATTAGTTTCTTTCAGCACTTTGATGATATCATTCCATCATTTTCAGCTTCAATAGTTTCTTTTCAAAAGGCATCTGTATATTTTCTTGTCACTTCTTTCAAGAAAATTTATATTTATTTTCCAATGCATTTAACATTTTTCTTTATCTTTGATTTGTTTCAGTTTTACTATGATACATTAGGTGTGGCTTTCTTTTTTATTTGTATTGCTTGGCATTTTTAGAACTCATCGAACTTGCGGCTTGATGCCTTTCATCAGTTTTGGAAAATTCAAAGCCATTATTTCTTCAAATATTACCTCTGCCTAGTTGTCTTTCCAGTCTCATTACAGGATCCAAATACAACTGTGTAATATTTTTCACCATGTTATCCATATCTCATTTTTTTGTTGTGTGTTTTCCATTTTGTTCCCACTATGCTTTAGTTTGTATATTTTTTCCATACTTATATTTTAGTTTACTAATTCTCTCTGTATCTGTGCCTAATGAATGATAAATACAACCATTCAAATTTTAACTTCATTTAAGGTATTTTTCAGTTCCAGAGTGTTTTAGTTTCCTAAAATTGCTGTAACAAATTACCACAATTTTAGTGGCTGAAAACAACAGAAATTTCTCTCTCACAGTTCTAGAGGCTAGAAATAAAAAATCTGGCACAATGTGCTCATTCCAGGAGCTCTAGCTGAAAATCTATTACTTACCTCTAATTTATACTAGGCAGTCTTCAACTTGTACCACATCACTCCAATTCCTGCCTCCATGGTTACATTGCCTTATCTTCTGTCTGCATCTTGTCTTCTTCTGTCAGTCTCAAATCTCCCTGTGTATTCTCTTACAAAGACACTTATCATTGGATTTAGGACCAGTCTGGATAATCCAGAATTATCTCCTCACTTGAAGATTCTTAACTTGATTCTATCTGCAAAAAGCCATTTCCTAAATAAGGTAACATTCACAGATTCTTGGAATCAGGATGTGGACATATCATTTTGGGAGGCACCATTCAACCCACGAAATAGGATTTATATTTGCTTAATATTTTGTTTCAAACTCTCTGCCTAAATTTCCAAACTTGTCGTTTAATTTCTTAACCATATTAATAACAGTTCTTTAAAGTCATTTCTGATTACTCCAATGACTAAACATCCTGTGGTCTTTATATTGGTTTTTTCTTACTCTCTCTTTTATAAAAATTAGCTTATTTCTTTTTGTATACCTGACATTTTTTGTTTGAATGCCAAATATCATGTAATAAAAATGGAGTGAATTTTGGATTTTGACTAATATTATCTATTTCCCAGGAAGTTTAATCTTTGTTTCTGGCAGTCAGTTAGCCTAAGGGCAGATATCTAAATTCAGTCACAAGATGGGCTGATTCTAAGCTTGGCTTTATTACTTGTTAGTACTAGTCTATATCTTGTTCATCTTTACTTCTAGAGTATAGACCAGAGTCTGGAATTTTAACCAACTCTTTCCTTACATATCCTGAACTTCAATTGTCCCTAAGCTGCATAAGACTGACAAAAGTTCTGTTTTGCTTCTCCGCACTTCACCCTGCACTCTGTGCTCAACATCTCAGCCTCTTAGCCTTAATTTACTTATTTTCAAATGTTTCAAATGGAAAACAAAGCCAAATGTTGGGCACATTTTTATGAACTGCATTTCTCTCCAGGATTCTGCCTTTCCCAACTTGGTTGCTCTCCCTTCTTTCAAACAGGTTTTCTAAGAATATATTGTTTTAGTTTTACACTGTGATATGGTTGTTATGGAACAAACTTCTGAAGCCAAATTTTAAATAGCAATAAAAAAACATTAATCTTGACTTTTCTTAATGCTTTTATTTCAATAATTTTCTATTTCCTTCTTGGAAATATGTCCATTTCTTACAGAGAAGATTTGTTGTCCCCATATCTTCCATTTTCTCTTGCTTCACTTTAATTTCTTTGATTTACCTTTGGATTTGAGACTTTCTAATTTTTTTTTTTTCTGCTTCACTAAGCTGATTTCATGGAGACCAACTCTGTTCTTAATTGACACCAATTGTGAATGTTACTTTGTTTTTCTAATTTTAATTTTCGTTTGTCATGTTACCTTATTTATACAATTGTCATTACATTCTTGTTGTGTCATTTTATTTCACATGTATAGCCATGTCACCTGTCAACTTTTATGATTACCTATAGTTTTGTAAATATTTCTTTATGTTTTTGCCACTTATCTGATTAACAAATACATTATGTCTGTGAATTTTCACTAGAGAGGCCCAATTCCCCTTGTTGTGAAATACAATTTCATAACTTTGCATGTATTTTTTCCTTCTTCACCTTAAACATAAAATATTTACCGAAAGATAATAAATGTTCTTGTAGCTCTGATTTTACTCTTTGTTCACATGGATACTTGCCAAATAAAATCTTCAGTTGTATAGATTGATGTCAATTTTGATATCAACAATTTTCATTCCAGTTCTTACTATTAGGCAGGAATTAATCTATGGTCTACTGGACATTCATCATTGTCTTCTCTACCTTTGAGGCATTCTCATCTACCTAAATTGCCTGGTTCTCTCATACTTTGAATCCAGGAGATTATATGAAAAACTTTGATATCTGTAATTTGCTGCTTCCATTTTTCCATTGATTTGCTTTTTATCTTTCAATTACTGTATTTTATTTGAGGGTACTGCATTTTCTAAGTAAAATGCTTATTTGAGGGTTCTCTATTTCCCAATGAACTACCACCATTTTCTTCTGTATATTCTATTTTGGGAACAGCAAATTTTCAATGTTTGTGTTTCTTCCCAATCCTGTTAATTCAGATTCTTATTCATATTTTTCTATCAGGAAGACCACATGTAATCTTGTACTCTGTAAATTTTAATTTTGATGACCATACATCCTAGTGTTCCAGGGACTAATGTCTATGCCTGGGTCTCAGTATAACAATAATGTTGCTACCTTCCACTCAAAAGAGGCCAGGTAAAGATGATCAATTTTTTTTATCACATTAATTTTTACCTCATCAACAAACTGTACTTTTAACAAATGGCTTTATGTACATGTTGCACAGTTTTACCTAATATTTTGCTTCTTTACATTTTTATGTAACAACAAAAAAGAAGTATATGCTGGAACAATTTTAAGATAGCTTGGGTATAAGAATGGGAAACATAATATTTTAATTTTTTAATGTTTTTCTTTTCTTCTTATAAATCTGTATGCCACAGGTCAGAAAACTTATTTTAGAATGACCTGAAACAAACAAATCACAGAGAACACAAAAGAGCTGAGTTTGTGAAATGTTCAGTCTGATTTACATGAAGTATAAGGTTAGAAAAATGTCAGATAAAACTTCAGACCCCATAAGGTTTATCTAACCTAAGAAAATACACATTTAAGTGTTGTCCATCACTAATAACAATATATTATTCTAAAAAAACTCAGAGAAATAGCTATTAGCTGTCATTATTTTAGATCGTTATTTTCTATTCCTTAGAAAATGTTAATAAGCATATCAGAAATGGCATTATTTTCTTGTTCTACGCTATCAGTTAAACTCAGAATGGATTAAAAACAATTTTAAGAAATAAATTTACCTTTTGAAAAGCTAAAGTCATAGATATGTTCTTTATAGTTGGATTAATGAATGAGCTGGTGTTTAATGATTTAATGTTTAAATGTAAATGATATAACAAAGGCTGCAAAATTCATATAACAAGTATTATTTTCTTATGATGCTTTTAAAAGCTTTGGATGAATATTTCAAATGAGTAGGTATGCTATTAAAACTTACTGATAAAGCATATGCAAGTTCTAGCAACAGTATAAAAATATGACTGATGAAACACTGCATCTTATATGAAATGTACCAGCATTTTCGTCAAAGTGTACATCTTGAAATATGAATACATTTGAGCAGTGGGTTTCCAGGTTTTGTAAACTAAAATTTAGCTTTAATCTTGAGCCAGTATTCAAACCATCTGTATCATTTTAAATAGAAATCATGCCATGCAATATGTATAAATGTGGGATGTTTTAAATGACACATGCCATTCCACATATAGATTTGATTAAGTGTTAAGAAATTAGCTACTCTTAGTTTTCTTATGGGAAGTTTCTCACAATTGTTTCTAGTCAAAAAGATAAAAAAAGGAGTCTCTAAGGATTTATTTCAAGGTTTGCAGTGATCAACGATGCTGATAAGCATTCAGGAGAAATCCTCAGTGACTTTTACTTACCATCCTAGTTCCTCCAAAAAAAGATCAGAAGTCTTATGTAGAAGAACAATTCATTCATTCAGATATTACTCATGTGATCACCTTACATACAGTCAAGTAATAAAGAGACAATTATTTTACAGTAACAAAAATAAATACCGTGTTATTGGGTCAGGGCCACTTATCCTTGATGCTTATAAACAATTCTAACCAGCTTGTACACATGGTTTACCAGTCCTATTTATTTTTTTAGTAAAACTTTAGAAGGGGTTGGCAAACAGAATACTCATGGAGGCAGAAAGATCAACACAACCAAGAGGAAATACTTGAACTTGAAACAAGGCATAAGTGTTAAAAAACAGACAGAAAACTGTGCCATATTATAAAAATCCTTTTTTTCCCCTGACCCTAAGAACTACTTTAGCTTGGATCTTATTTGTCTCTTTCCCACTATCTTTTCTGATGTATCAAAATTTCATGCATCATTTTCACTAAGTTGCTGCCCACCTACCCTCACACCATCATAACTATCCACTGAAATCTGTTTTTCTGAAGTCAAATATATCCATATAGTCACCATATCTAATGACACTTTTCAGCTTTATTATATTCAATCTCTCTGAGGTATTTAAAACAGAAAACCACCCCATTTTCTCCCTTCAGCTTCTGTAGCATTTCAAAACACTGATGCTCCTACCCATCTTTTTTCTCTTTCTTTGTTTTCAGCAATCCCTCCCTTTTCTCTGTCATGTCCTCTCCCCTCTATCCACAATCATTATCTGTACTAGGGATCAGTCTTTTCCTTACTATTTTTTCTTTTTTTTTTGTCCACTTCCTCGGAGATTTCACCTAATTCTGCTCATTTCAGTTAATGCTTCATTAATAATAGTCTCTAAATAGAAAGTATAATGAACACAAATCTAAGGATTTTCATTGAATGAAATCAAGCAGTCAGTATATAATTTGTTGTGCTCTTTAAAGTGGTGTGGAGTGAGGATCAAAGTTTTCTTTTGTTCATTTGATTGCTTTTTCTTTTGGAGGGCTTTTGAAGAAAAATTTTTTTGCCTTTTTAAACAGTTTGCCATAAAAATGGCAAATAGATTAACATCAGAATATTGAAGCAAGTGGAAAGAGAAATTTAAGTAGAGAGAGTGTATTGTATTTTCCATTTGAAGCTCAAAATGTGTTGATCTTTTTTCAGCGTTTATGGATCTTACAATAATATCCTAAACATCATTTATAACATCACTTGCAAGGACATTTATGGAGAGGTTTTTCACTTAAAGTCAGTGTATTCAATTTGAATGTATTTTACTCAACCTCTTTGGGCTTAAATTTGCTAATAATATGTGGTTTTTGGCCCAGAATTCACTTTGTCTTTTTGAAAAGGGCACATTATTAATCTGTTATCTGATGAGTTCTGACTGAAGATAAAGTCCCATAAATATTATCCATTTTGTAGTTGGTAATATGCCCTATGATGCTGAGTCATGTAATTTTCATTGAGAAAAATGATATAGCTGATGTGAGGAGGAAATATGAAATTCTTCATTTCCTTCATAATTTATTATATAGTTATGAGACAGATTCTCATTATAACAGAAGAAATACTTGAGGCCCCTTTATATTTTTACATCATTTCAGGGCATAGTGATTTTTTTTTTCTGAAGACCATATAGTGAACTACTTTTAAAGATTTGCTATGGACCCCGTATTTGAATTTATGCCTTTGGTAACAATTTGTGTGAAACTAAAGTCACAAGGCAAAAAATGAGTTCATAATTTTCTATACCCCAAACAGAACAATCTATTACTGCAACAATTGCACAAGGAATTTTAGAAACTTAAGATTTTTCCTTTGGTACCATATCTTTCCTGGTCATGAGATGGTAATTGTAACACCAGGCATCAGTAAGGAAAAAATGAAAGAACAAGGGGTAAAATGTTCCCACGATTCATCACTTTTTAAAAAAGATGCTTTCTCAGAAAACCCCGAAGTTAGTCAGATGGTCACTCTTATCTGCAAGTTATGCTGGATTTTAACACATGGCTACACAGAAAATGCAAAAGGATATTGAGTAGGTAACTAGTAGTCCATCCAACAACCTTGAACACTTATATCAGGGTCAAATTTGCATGCATTTTCTTATTCAAATCTCAATAAATCGTATAAGGTAGATATTTTTATAATTTTCATTTGACAAATGAGAAAATGGGGGCTTACATAGGCTAAACAACTTCCCCACAGTCACACAGGTAGCAAGATTAGAACAGGATTTGAACACATCTCTACCTGTTGCTGAGCTCATAACCCCTATACCTCACTACCTCTGAGCTGGTGCTCCTGGCTTTTGTTGGCTTTATTTCAGGAAAGCACCACTGGACTCCAAAGATGAATTAACTCTCTGAAAGTCATACAGGAAACCTGGGCTGATGTATAAATACAGTAACCTTTTAAAAAATTCATAGACCTAAGATGTCTGCCAAGAGTTATGAATCAGCTTGCTTTGCTTTTTCTTAATTTATTAAGGAGACAGGGCACCATGACTTGGTCTAATAACTGTGAAAGGCATTTAAAGATAGAACCTCTTTCTATGAAGTGAAAAATTTAAATTTTATATTTCTGAAAACTGAGGCATTTTACAATTCTGGCTAGCTCCTTTGTTAAAAATAATTTCTGAATCAGTTGGTGGATATTTCAGTAGTAGATGCTATTAGTTGATTAACTTAAAATCTGTTCCCATTCCTCTTCCCTCTTCCTTGCCTCTACTATAAAGGCTGGAAAAGCTGCGTCCTTGCTCTTGCAGTCTCTCTTCACACTATGGAAGGCCAGGTGATTCAGTTCTGGCTAATGCTATGCAAAAGGAAGTCTCTTTGGGTGTTTCTGGGAAATCTTTTGCTTTTTTGCCTAAAGAGACAGATGCGGCTGGAGTCCTAGCAGTCATCTTGTAACCACAGATATTCAAATAGATGCTGACTTGATATCATTGAGTTTAAGCAGTACCTACTTCCAGACTTATTTTTTCTATCCTCTCTTGTTTATGTAATCTTTAACTCACCCTAACTTATTTCTAATTAATATAATTAGTCATTGCCTTTCAACAAGAACCATAACCATTAGTGGATTGATTTATTTATAAAAATTAAAAAAGTTGGATATATTGACTTAGCATAGAGATAAAAAAAATTCCTATAAACTTGTTTTGGACCCATAAAGTGAATGTTAAATATCAAATTGAGATATCCACAAAATGATTACAAATACAGCCCACTGACTAATGATGTTTTTTTGTTTAACAGGATTTTCATGTAGAGGACAAAACAAGTATGGGACATTAGTGAAAACTGGATTGACTTCATAGCATGTTAACAGCGCTTGGCTGTCCAAGTTGGATAAATCTGCTTTCCAATATACACAGCCTTAATAGGGGTCCTCGGTTCATCCACCTTGGAAGGAAGTCCAATCCACTCTTTGTTCATGGGAGTCCTAAGATTAATGATGACCCATCAAACTGTTTTTCCTCCTCTCTTTTCAATTTGTGTACATTGGTTATGGTGCTG
>JAQZBX010044300.1:0-21406 GCA_029593785.1 Cabassous unicinctus
TATATTTGCTTCAAATAAAATATTACCTCTAAATACAGTTCTTAATAGACAGTGGCTATCTGTTTGAAAACAAAATCCTGGTAAACTTGAGATGATAAATTTCTGATGTGTCAAATTCTTTTGTTTCTTGTTGTTGTTGTGATTATGTGTATGCAACAGAGTGACCAAAAGAATAATTGATATGTTGTACCTCCAAAAAGGGGAGTAAAAATGAAAAAACAATGGTCTACCCCTAAAAGTAAAATGCTGATAGGTATCATCAAAAGCCAATGGAAATTATAAATATATATATATAAACATATCACCACAAATCTCTTTCCTTACTTCTGAGAATTCACATTCAGGTCCTGGTGACATCAGAGGTCACAAAGGTAGACACAGTGACACAGCAAAACTGGCCAAATAAAATTTTTCATAGCAATCACAAAGATAGTTGCTGAAATTCTCAAGCATTGAGGAAAAATAGGTGTTTTTATCCTTTTTCCCTTAAGAATTAGGAGTATATTACAAAACCTTTGTTGTATGTATCATTAATTACACATAGAAGTATTTTTAATTTCATTTAATAATAGTAGCTAAAGTTTGTAATGAAAAGATTCTATTCTCTCAACTTTATTCTATCTTTTATCTATTTCTTTAAAAACTAATAATAATTTTACAAAATGTATTGACATTTATATATAAAATAATGTGAAATATTTTTCTATTAATTATTCTCTTATATATATGATGACCCAGTACAATATTGAAAAAACAAATATCAGATATTTACATTATACATCACATAGAGATGGATATAATCGATGAGTGTCAACATGATGATCATAATTATATTAATATATTGTTAGAAGACATTAAAACTGAATAAGAAATTTTAAATGCATTGTTTTTCCTTCATACAATGAATGGTGACTGCATTAATCAAGAGCCTCTAGTTTTCATATTGTTTCCACACTCACAAATTCTCTAAGTCTCAACATTTTCTGAGATAAATGGCATCAAATAATACCTATCCCTACATATATTACACAAAAATGCTAGATTAGATTAACAAATTTTGATATATTTGATTAAAAAATAATTTTTACTACAAAAGTCATCCCTGTAAATCATTCATATTAGAATTTTTGGAAATATATATTGTTTTCAGCATTCAGACAGATAAAAATACAAAGTGAGAGACTCAGTAATTTATTATACATTTCAATAGCCTACAATAGATATTTTATTGAAAAATATTAATTTTTACAAACTATATGTTTATTCATATTACCCTAGATCCACTCTTAAACTATAAAGTGGACTATGATTGTGTTTTGAATTTGTTTCAATTTTCCATATTTCTAATAAGAAAAACAATGTAACCCAAAATGTGGCCTTTATTGTCACACTTGCCAGATTTCTCAGAACAGAATTCAGCACACAAATTGAATAGCACAGAGGGTTCAAAACATTGCTCTTTTTACAATTTTTTGTTATTTTATTTGATATTGTTGCATCTTACTTTTATTTTAACCTTGTAAGTCATCAAAATCCTTTTAGGAATGAGAATATATACAGACTTACATGCATGTTTGTATATGCATATATATGTGAGCATATCCACACATATATATATATATTACATAAAGAAAGATGATATAGATGATTAGATATAGATATAGACATAGAATATATAGATCGCTGGTAAGAATTTTTTATTTCTGTAGAGCACCATATATTTTATAACACTTAGGCCTGTGGGTCATATGGGTATTTATCACATATATTCAAATTTACTGTTGTAATATCTGACAAATGGGCAACACTGAGTTTCAATAAAACTTTATTTACCAAAAACAAGCAGCATACCAGATTTGGCCTATAGTATGTATGTAGCATGTCAACCCCTGATATAGATAATAGATAGAGCTACAGATGTGGGTAGGGATATGTAAAGGAGCCTATGTAATAAAAAATACTTTATTGTTAACTTACATTTATCTTCTCTTCTGATTTAACTTCTCACATATTTTGTGTTTGCTGAAATGTAATATAAAAGAGTATCCAAATCCATTGAAGAGAGGTATGAATTCTTATTTTATGAATTGTAAAGTTGCGTGATTTTTCTTCAGTCAATTAAAAGAAAGCTTATAACCTTTAGTATTATTGACATATAAGCATCCTTCTTTAGAATTTGCACATGAAAATGATCAAGATAAAAACACTGCAGAATTAAATAGATCTAGCTATAGGAGACTATTAACATAAAATAATGAAGCTGTTGATTATATGATAAATAAAACTATAATTGGAAATAATATAATATTCTGCCAATTTTAAAGGTGAGACCAGTGAAATCTGGTATTATGTACCATGAGATCTGGACTTTTATTTACTGCTAGCATTTCTACTGCTAGCCTTGCAATTATTCTGAACAGAATTAATTAGCTATCATAAGTAAAATATGTTTTAAAATAGGGGATAAACTTCAATTTAAAACCAATCTAGAAAGAGCACAGGAAGGCTTTTGTTAAAGTTATGTTTGATTTGACACTCAAAAGATGACTAGCAGGGGAAATGGATGTGGTTCAAGTGATTGGGCTCCATCTACCTTATGGGAGGTCCAGGATTCGATTCTTGGGACCTCCTGGTAAAAAGGCAAGCTGGTCCACGTGGCGAGCTGGCCAAAGTGGAGTGCTGGCCCGCGTGGAAAGCTGGCACAACAAGATGATGCAACAAAAAGAGGCACAGAGGAGAGACAATAAGAGACACAGCAGACCAGGAAGCTGACGTGGTGCAGGAGACTGAGTACCTCTCTCTCTCTCCGGAAGGTCCCGGGATCAGTTCCTGGTGCCAGCTAAACAGAACACAAGCAGACATAGAAGAACAGACAACAGACAGTGAGCACAAAACAACAAGGTTGGGGGAGAAAAAAAAAATGAATCTTAAAAAAAAAAAAAAAGATGATTAGCCAAAAGCCAAGCAAAACTTGACTCAACTCAGATTATATTTTAACTCAGATTATAGTATTGCCCGTCTAGGTAAGAAAATGTACAAGTTGAGCATGGAACATCCCTACAAAGCAAAGCAGAAAGGGAAAGGCTGACAGAAAGCCTGACAGAAGAGCATGGGTGGAGCCCATGTTAATCTAGAAGATGTCTCTGGAACATGAGACCCTACATAAAAAAAGAAAATAAATGAAACAAAATATTGGTATTGTGAGAAGAACAATACAATTGATAATCCTCTAGTTGGATTGGTCAGGAACAAGGAGGGAATAAACATATCACTAATACAGGTGTGATAAAAACTGGGTGATAGAGAAAATACAAAGCAAAAAAAGTGATCTTTTTTTACTAATCATAATTGGTTGTGGTAGTTGTGAGAGTCAGTTATATATGTAATGGAAAATAAAGCAAATGGAAATGATGGGATATTCTCACTCTATATTCTCCTATGTCTTTGAGAACCAGAATTACCAATTTATACAAATGTGATACAGAAGTAGTGTAGATGAAGTCATGTGGAATTCCATAATTGTGAACTGGATTTAGAAATATTAGTATGGACTCACAAGGTATTTTGTCTATATACCTAGATACATATTTATTGATTTTAAAGCCTCTGAGAAATTCTACCAAAAATGGATTAACTCCGATTATAATATTGTCCAATTAAAAGAAATAAAATTTCTTAGAGAAATACATGATTCCAAGTTTAGGGGAGGAAATATACAAGATGAGCATGATACATTTTGACATACCAGGTGGCAGGGAAACTATCAAAAACTACTAAGATCATGCCCAAAGGATTCTGGAGCCAATGTGACAAGGTTCCATCTGGTCAAAGATGGGACAATTTGAGCTTCAATATGGATAAAAGGTATAATGGATTGAAACCTTTTATAAATCCTTGAATTCATGTTACTGTGAAAAATAATAATATATCACTATCTGATCATAACAATGAACGAATTCATTATTAGAAAACTAAATAAATGAAAAAAAAAAAGATTCAATTTATTTTCCTGTCTTTCTTATATGAATTATACCACTGGGTAACCAAAAAATAAATTAAAGGTAATATGTTTTTGCAAAATTATTTCAGCTAATGCTTTAGTTTGCCAGGGCTGCTATACCAAAATACCATAAACTGGTTGACTTTAACAATAGGAATTTATTGGCCCACAGTTTGGAAGCTAGAAGTCCAAAATCACGGTATTGATAGGCATGGCTACTCTGAAATCAGTAGGTTCTGGCCATGGCTTGCAGACAGTCCATCTTTGCCTCTGTAACATGGTGATCTGTCTCTTTCTGTCTTCTCCTGTGTCCTTTTTTCTTTTTTAGGAGGTACCAGGGATTGAACTCAGGACCTCAAACATAGGAAGCAAGCACCCAACCACTTGCACAACCTCTGCTTCCCTGTGTCCTCCCTCCATTTTTGCATCCAAAATTATTTTTCTTATAAGGACTCCAGTCACATAGATTAAGGCTTACCCTGATTCAATTCTTCCTCATCCATGTAGGATCTTATGAGATCCTATTTACAATTGAGTTCATACCCACAGGATTGCTGCTTAGGATTTGAACGTGCCTTTGTCTTTAGCTAAAGAGTAAAATTACAGAATTAAATTATTATTACTTTGTAACCCCCAATGTTTAGATGGAATGAGGCATTGGTATAAATGGTTGCAAAAAGAAAAAAGTTTAAAAAGAAAAATTAAAAGTCAGATAGACATTCTGTGACTCCTGCTGAAAGAATCCTGTATCATCTATAAACTTTATTAAATATTTGTCTAAAACATTTTCAACTGCAACACGTTAAACTGCATCATGAGTTTGCAATCTCCCAAAGCCAGCCTTGTGGAAACCCCCAGGACTAATTTCACAGATCCTACAAAAGATAAATTATAAGGAGAAGAAAGGAATGGAGATTTAACCTATACAGTAGAAGTCATATCCAACTAAAAAATATGGGAAAAACTAAATTTTGGTGTCTAATGAAATATGCTTGCTTGACATACCTTAAAGAATTCAAAGAATTGATTGATATAATTCAAGATAGTGCTTAATTACTGGAGGGAAGATGGAAGTTATGATAGAGTTAGGACACAAAGAGGGGTTTCTGGAATAACTGGAAGAGTTGCATTTCTTTTTTTAAATTTGCTAATTTCTAGTCACTCTTATAAGTGGTATCATACAATTTTTGTTCTTATGTATCTTGCTTGTTTCACTGAGCAGGTTTTCAAGTTTCTTCCATGTGCAGAATGTCTCATAACTTCATTTTTCTTCTTATGGCCAAATAATATTCCAAAAAGTTAGATTTCTTGAACTATGTGCAGATACAAATGTCTTCACCTTATAATAATTTATTAGGTCAAACAAAAATTTAGCAGTTATTTGCAGTATCACAGAACTCAAATTAATCAAATTTAAAATAAAAGTGATTGTATTGTGTTCTTTCTTTTGATAAATAACATTGTTCAATCATGACATAGCTTTACTAAGAATAAACATATTATTGTTGATTATTTCAGTCAGTTGCTATCTAAAAACCTTACCCTACATTATTTCTCATGTTAGTTCCTGTTCAGGGAACCAGGAAAACAAACAACTACTTGCATTCTATATATATGCCAAATCATCTTAGAAGGTACATACTTTTAATAAACAATTGAACAAATATAGAAAAAAAATACAGAGCTTCAACTTAAATTTAGCATTTTTTCCTCTACAAATGTTTTGAAATCACAGTGGGGAATGAGGACAGCTATGACATAAATTCCATGATAATTATATGCCTTTTTTAGCAAAGTAATTTGTATTGCTGGGGTTAAGTATTTAATACATGACCTTTATATGCAATTACTAACAGGATAAGAAACAATCAATGAGATCTTTTCCTACCAATAAATTAGTGCTCTTTCTCATTACATAATTAATTCTTCAATGGAATTAAATATTACATGTTCTCCTCCACGTAAGTTCTGAAGATAAAAAATAAAACAATATAACTCAAGTCAAATTTCATCTTCTGTATTCAAATAGATTTCCTATGATTTTTCAATGTTTTCTTTAACTCCCTTCATTAAGTGACCAGTGTGTAGTATTTTGTTTCAATCTTATCAGCTATTCCTGGAGAACATACCTAAGACATAACCACAGATAAATTATATTTAGAATGAAAATCATTGATAGCAACAGAACATTTTTTTCTGTAAAGAGCCTGATAATTTTTGTGTCTTTGCTAAACTTATGGTCTCTGTAGCAATTGCTTAACTCTGACACTGTTGCACGAAATTAGCCATAGACAATACGCAAACAAATTTGCATGACTGTGCTCCAATGAAACTATTTAGTTAGCTAGGTTTAGCCTGTGAGCTTTAGATTGCCTGCCCCTGCTATAGAAGAAAATTAGCTGATGGGTTCCTCCTATTCATGCACTTATTTATTGATTCATTTGACAAATGTTTATTGAGTATCCACTATATAGTCTATTGGTGGTAGATTGGCAAGAAACAAACAAGGGAATATATACCATGCCAAGTAGTCGTAAGTGTTGCGATGAAAATTAAATCAAGGGAAGGAGAGAGTGGTGCCAAGGCATGGCTGGGAAGAGCCTTTTACCTAGAGTTCAGTGTAGGCCTCCTTGATATTGACATAGTAGAATCCTGAAGGAAGTGAAAAGCATGATGTTACCTAGGGGAAGAGTAGCAGGTGAGAAACTACATGTGTAAAGGCCATGCATTTGGAGCATGCTTATTATTGCTGAGAAACAACAAAATAGCTAATGTAGCTTAGAGAAGGACAAAGAGAGAGAGTAGTAGAATATGAAACTAGAGTTGTGTGTGTGTGTGTGTGTGTATGGAATTGACATGTGAAAGGCACATCACATAGGCTCTTTATGGCATTTCAAGGGCTCTAGAATTAATTCATATTACAATGAAAAACCACCAGAGATTTTGGGTAATGAGTTGGTATGATGTGACTTGTGTTTTAAGTAAATCACTTTGGTTACTTTATAGAGAATAGACTTAGAAAGCCAAGATGGAAGTAGGGAAAAGAGATAGAGGCTATGGCAACAATCAACCTGAGAATCATGGTAACTTGGGCCGAGGGAGAAGTGCTATAGGCATTGTCCCAGTTTGCCAGGTTGCTGTGACAAATACCACAAAATGGTTTGACTTAGCAGCAGAAATGCATTTGCTCATGGTTTATAGTCTAGAAGGCTTGCTTCCTCCCAGGGCTAGGAGCCCTCTGGCTGGCCAGGATTCCTTGTAGTTTCTCAGCTTGTATTCCTGCCTCACATCACATGGTGATGTCCTATGCTCTCTCTTCTGGGTTTCACTGACTTCCAGCCTCTGGCTTTTCCCTGTGGCTTCTTTGGACTATGTCTGGATTTCTTCTACTTATAAAAGGTTCTAGTAATCCAGATTAAGGCCCACCCTTATTCAGTTGGACCACTCCTTAACTAAAAATAACACATACAAAAGTTCATATTTGCAATGGGTTCACAGCTATAAGAATGAATTAAGATTAACAACATGACTACACTGAGGTTTATAATTCAATCTATCACATGTATTCCTTTAAAACAATGTGGATGTCTGGGAATAGGACGAGAAAGTATTATCTCTTAAACTGAAAACTGAAAAGTCTAAGGGCATTGTTATTAAAATTGCTGTGTATTATATAAAAAGTTTTCACCTTAAGATAAGCATAACATTGGTTTAATGTTTCCAAATAACAGAAAATGAAAAATGTTCACAAAAATGTAAGGATCATAGGCTTAATATAATTTATTGGATTTGGGCCTGAAAACTTCTACCATCTTTTCAGATATGAGGAAATGTGCTAAGGAATCATTTCTCCTGTCTCAGAGAAAGAGCAGTGGTTTTAGAAACATCCCTGAACATTCCTCTTACCAGGCTCAGAAGGTACCCTGAGTGCATTATTGGAAAACGTCAAGCCTAAATAAACTTTCTTGAAGGCATTCTGCAAAATAGTTTTAAAGTTGTGCAAGTATTTTTCTTGCATTGCAGTCCTCTTTTGAAAGGTATTGGAGATATTTAGGAACTGCTAACAATGAAATATTAATTTGAACTTTTTTGAGTTGAGAGCTATTTCATAGACGGCTGTCTTTAATAAACGTTAATGCATTAAGTAAAGGCTTTGCTAAAAAAAGTATCTACAAAACTTGGAATGCTTAAGTGAATAATAATTTAATATAGTAATACTAGGTCCACACTTATCTAGCTTTCATCATCTGAACAAAGCAATAAAAGAAATGTGTAGGAGGATTTTACTTTAATTGCAGGAGAGACTCCCAATCCCACATATGAAATAATTGCTTTTTCTTAAAATTTCTTTAGAAATGGTGTTATCGACATTTTCTAATGTTAATGGAATAGATAATGTTTCTCACTACATTCATCTAAAAAATGTTGGTTTCCAGTTTAAATGGAATAATATTTATCAAAACATTTGTAACCAACTTTGAAATGGCAATTTTAGTACACTCTAAAGGATTTTTGTTCTTTTAAAAATACCAATAGGATTATGGTTGTAATAACCTATTTCATGTACAGAATGTGGATAATACATTTATTATAATAAATATTACTTAACAAAAGGCAATTAAATTATTTCCACAAAAGTTGTTTTTCATATTATTTTACTCAGGGATACGGAAAATATTTGGAGAGGAAAGAACATTAAACCCATGTTATCATATGAAGGCAATCCATTTCATTACTTTCTGCACTTGAATATTTTGCTTTTCAATATGCCTGACTTTCTGATTGGCTTATGGGCAGATTTTAAGGGAGTATCAGTTAAGACCCTTGGCCTCAGAGAGTTTGGAGAAAGATTCACACATCTAACAAAATGATATTATAAAGTAAACAACTAAAAAATAATCTGTGTTTTTGAAAAAGAGCCAAGAAAGAGGAAATGTATGCAGTTTAGAAACTTTGTTCGGTTTCGTCAGAAAACTAAGACTTGCACTGACCTTCAAAAGCTGTGGAACATTGAGCTATTTGTGGAAGACAGAATTATGTAGCCCAGTTTAAACATGTTCTTCATCTTAATCTGCGTTCCTCTAGGTGTGAACCCACTGGAATTGGACTTCTTGAAAATGGGCTTTGATCTAGATTACTAGCTGTCTCATAAAAAGGACCCAGAAGTCACAGAAGCCAGCAAAGTAAAGGACATCACTACGTGATGGGAGGCAGAAACATAAGTTAAAGAACCTCAAAGATTGCAGGCAGCCAGCACCAGAGTGATAGATTTGTGGAGAAAGCAAGACTTGCTGATATCTTGATTTTGGAAAGTGTGAATTCCCATTGTTTGAGCCAACAGTTTGTGTGGTGTTTTTGATAGAGGATCTGGCAAACTAAGAAACTATCTCTGTTAGTTTTGGAGAAATATCATAAAGAAGTTTTAAATACATTAATGAACATGCCTGAAATGAAGAGATCCAATCTCTTGGATTCAGGATTGCTTGTGATTCTCCCTATATTTTCATTGAGATGCTGAAAGAGAGACTAGGAGGGAAGAAAAACACTGAAGGACAGGAAAATATAAGTGATAGAGTCTGATAACAAATAATTCCCATTCTCAGACAAATGGGAAGAACATAGTATCATTTTGAATCCTGGATTGCCAGAATAATTTGTTTTACCATGCATTTAACTTATTCACAGTTGGTGGTTTGTGTGAATAATATAATCATAAAAATTTATAGTCATATTGATTCTAATTATATGTACTATTTCCACATGTAAAAGATTATTGATATGGTAAAAACCAATTTTCTAAAGAAAGAGAGAAGAAAGAGAAAGGAAGGAAAGAAGGAAGGAAGGGAGGGGAAGGAAAGAGGGAGGGAGGGAAAGAAAGAGAGCAAGAGAGAAGAAAAAGAAAGAAAGAAAGAAAGAAAGAAAGAAAGAAAGAAAGAAAGAAAGAAAGAAAGAAAGAAAGAAAGAGGATCATTCAAAGTAATCCCAATAAATGAGCATAACTAGCTTTCTGAGTTTTAAAAAAATGTTGAATGACAACCACTAATATCATTTTTCTATAATACGGCTGAACTGAGACTTAGTTCTGTCCAACCTCTAATTTAGAACCAGGAATTTAGGCAGAGGTCTAAAGTGGATGAAAAACAAATTTTAACCTATGAATAAAAAGCCAAGTCAGATGGGATCTTTTGAGTGGGCCTACTGAAAACCACTGGGGCCACATACTGATTTAATGAATGAAGTTAAGCGTATAAGTGTTTTGGTAGGCAGAAGTACCAAAGATGTCTGTGTCCTAATCCTGCGAATCTGAAAGTATGTTACCTTGCATGGCAAACGAAACTTTGCAGATATGAATAGGTGAAAGATCTTGAGATGGGTAGAATAGTCGGGATTATCCAGATAAACCCAATATAATCACAATGTTTTTCATAAGAGAATAAGAGAAGGAGTTGCGAAAACAGAAACAGCGCAGAGCAATCTGATTGCTGGCTAGTAGGGGGTCTAGAGCCAAGGAATATGGGCAGTGCAGCTTCCAGAATCTGGGAAGCCAAGGCAATACATTCCCTCTTATAACCTCTGACATTTGTGGTACCCTGGAGACACCCTGATTTTAGCCCAGAGATACCCAGGTCTGACTTCTAACTTCCTGACCTGTAGGACTATAAATTTAGGTTGTTTTAAGCCACTAAGTTTGTGATAATTTGTAACAGAAGAAATAGGAAACCAGTGCAGTGCTAAAGGAAGTCTTAAATTATATGTTTATATATTCTACTGGCCATAAAATTTGGCAGATGAAGAAAGAATTTTACAGGTAACACATAATAGAACTTTCAATTTTCCGTTAGATGCCAAATGGGTAAAAGGACCTTCTCCAAATTATCATCTGCTCTTACTACCAATCTCTTCCATTCTCTTTTAATGCAAACTTCTACAAAGGGTTCTCTACACTTATTACCTACAATTAAGTAGATTCATTCTTCATTTCATAGACTTGAAGTTTTACCTTAACAAGATTGCAATTTATCTTGCATAAATTACCAATAATCTTCATATTTTTAGAAGTTTTCTCATGACTTTCATTTAGTTTCCCCCAATTGAAACCAGACAAGGAAAGAGAAAAATTAATTTTCTATGAAAAATAGATACATTTGAATATTTTTGAACCCCTCAAGTTGAAAAAATAAGCTTTTCAAATATAATGTAGAATATAATCAGACATTTTTTGACCAGCAAAATAAGTACGTGACAGGAAGTGCCAAAGAATTAGTTGCTGCATGATTTTCATATGAAGCATTTGATATAGACTGATAATGGTTTCCCAAAATGTATTGAAATATTCTGTATGAGACTTGTATATGTGTTATCACAGACTTTAATTTTTATATCCTAGATTTAGATAACAGATGTTAAAAGAAATGATCAAAGAGCTTTGCACATACCCAATATTACAGTCAGGATGAGCTGAAATAAAACAAAACAACTGAAAGTGAGAACATGAAAAAACAGTTCTCCTTGGATTTCTGTTCTCTACTGAGCAGCAGAGTTATTTACACAAGGGTACCAAAAGTTTAGCAAAAGATAAAACAAGTCAGGAAGGTGGGAAAGTTCACAGCTTTCTGCCTCACCTGAGTCAGGTTATAATGTGCAGCTTAAAATAGTGTATATGTGATACTTTGAATATTGCATACAGTAATATTTAATTATAAGGAGATCAACTTTTCTCCACATAAATTATCCTACTATATTCAATTTAGTAAACTTTTCAGCTGATTGATGCAACTATTTTGCTTTATCATGCAGCCTATCAAAACATATTTTTAAAAAGTATTCATTCAGGAAATGAAAAGAGATACTGATTTTTCCCATTATGAAGAAAATTATCTAATATTTTAATATTCATGTAAATAAAACTGATTACTTTAACTATGAACCAAATGTCTGACATTATGATGACATAAGGAATATGATTTTAAATTAAAATTACCATGATATTGTGGAATTAACAATTGATAAATACATGGATTTCTAATTTATGTTACTATTTTATCCCATGCATCATTCTAGAATGTTTTTATTTATTTAAGATTTAGATAATGTTAAAAAAGAGACATTACATTGAACAATGAATTTAATTTTCTTCCAATACTGGCATTCTCTGTTATTTTATATTCTGATTTTCTTCTTAATCTGGTAAGTAAGATGGAGCAAAATGAATAAAAATTATTAAGATTGATTTTATTACAGTTCATTATCAGAATGATTGCCACAAAGCAAGGATTCCAAGACCCAATTTTTCGGTGCTCCCAAGACGTTTTGATGACCAGTAGTAAAAGTGGCAGAAAAGACTTTATGAACACATGTTTCTCTATTCTTTTCTTTTCTTTACTTTTTTTCCTTATTTGCATTAGATTTCTTTCCCATCATAATTCTATTAGTTGAGCATGTCAGAATGATTAGGAAAAACAGTTCATTTGCTTTGGCTGCTGTTATTTTCACAGCCACAGCCTGCACTGAAAAGCATCCCATAATTCACTGAAGAAGTCAGTATAAAATAAACCTGATTAAAAACTACAGCAACAAATGAAATACCGAATGAAGACAATTTCTATTATTTTGTCACAATCCTATTTGTGATTGTTTTTGCTCGAATTTTCTAAGTGTCATGTGCATGCCAAATGAAAATTATAAAGGAAATAAATAACTAATTATTAGTCAGAAATGAGAAAAGAGAAAAAATACACTTAACCACAGATGTTCCCTCCATACACATTCTAGTTAGCAATGCAACATGCTCCTGTTGTATATTGTATATTTTCTCATATACTCCTTCTGAATTTTGTAGAGTGCTTATAATAAGTGAACTTCTTGGGGATGTTTTCAAGCAGCCTCTTCAAGTTTGAGCACTTTAACAAGCAGGCTGCTTCTATAGAAAGTGCCAATTACTCTCACTAGAGAAAAGGATACAGAGAATTTGCTTCAACCTAACAAAAATGCTTTATTCAAGTGAATTAAAACAGGAGAACAGAGATCAGTTTTGAATAACAGTTTGAATTTTATTCACATTTTTTTAAAATCCCGAAGTTCTTATACAAAAGAGTGAAACAAATAAAGAATATGGGAAAAATTTCTAACACATATGTAAATTTACAAAAATCATTGGACAAGTGTGAAGTAAATAGGGAACTAATCAAAATTATAATATATTAAAGCATTCATATATTATCTGTCACAAAAATGCAGTATGATTTTCAGCCATCTAACAAATTTACAATTACTAATGTTGTTTCTGTAAACACTGTTAAAGTAGAAAGGCATTTATTTAAGTATAAAAATAAATCTATCCCCAAAAGGAAAATGTAAAGAATACAAAACACAGAAATTTTGGAATGCCAATTTATATACAATAACACACATAAATAAAATATATACTTCCTACCATTCTGCTCAAAAGTGGTAATAATTTTAATGATTTAGAGAAAGGCTTATAATAATGAAACATGAGGTGTAAAGCCCCCTTGTTTTTTAATTAATTTCTCTCCTACTTTTGTGACTTATATACATAAATATTACTGTCAAATAGCTTTACCTTGATTATACTTTATAATGTAGGCTTAGAATATTAACATATTAGGATAATTTTCATTTCTACTAAAAGGTTTAAAAAGTATAAATTTTCTTTGTATCAGAGACTGTTATAAAGTCAAATAAATTCAATATATATATTTTTAACAGTAATGATGGAGTATAGTTGGGGGGGAAGCAAAATTTGCTCTATCTCTGAATGCAGTTAGTAGAACAGACTATGCAACATGGGTTTCTTTTATAAATTCTGCACCTAGTGAACACTCTTGGAGTAACAAAATAGATAATAAGTAAAAATATTTATAGTTTGAGTTAAAGAAAAACATAACACATCTAATGAATTTACATAAAACCTGTCTAAAATATAAATTATTCATATTGCAATATTTTTTCTTATATTCAAGACCATTCAATTATTAACTAAATTTTTAAAAAATAATTTAATTTAAAAGGAAAGCAGGAGAATAATATATAGTGAAGCATTATACAAAAAAATTGAGAAATGGATAACTGAAAATAACAAGAAGGGCCATACATTATAGGAAAATGATTAATAGGGTAGTGGATAAAAATGCTACTTTACACTTCATACATTCTAATACTTGGAAGTTTTAAACATATACATATGTTAAAATTTAAATGTAGAGGTATGATTTATATCATTACATTTACCAAATTAAAAAAATAAACCAACAGGGAAGTAGACGTGGCTCAAGTGATTGAGCTTCCGCTTGCCACATGGGAGGTCCCAGATTTGATTCCCGGTGCCTCCTAAGGAAGATGAGCAAGACAGCGAGCTGACGTGACAGGCAGGCACAGCAAGCTGATGCAGCAAGATGAAGCAACAAGAGACACAAGGAAAACATAATGAGAGAACAACAAACAGAAAGCTGAGGTGGCTCAGGCGATTAGGAGCCTCCCTCCCACATCGGAGGTCCCGGGTTCAGTTCCTGGTGCTTCTTGAAAAGAAGGCCAGCACAGAACAAGCAGACACAGCAAATGCAAACAATGAAGGGGTGGGGAGAAATAAATGAATAAAGTAAATTAAAAAAAAAACAACAACAATTGTTACTTAAAATGTTGTATTAAATGTTATTTAAAATATCAATTTAAATATGTTATATATACATATACATGTGTATATATATGTATAAATTAAAACCACTTGACGTGAATATATAGAAAGATTCCACATCCTTGAGTGAGAAGCAGTGTTAGAAAGAGGGCAAATATCATCAAATTAATATAATAGCAATCAAAATGCCAATGGGCTTTATTGGAACCTCATAATAATTTTCAAGTCTATGTAGGATGAAAGGAATAGAATATCCAAGACAAATTGAAACAAAAACTGAAGACTAATATGGGAGAAGTCCAGGGATTTTCCATTATCAATTATGTAAATGGACCATAAAGCTGCATTAAGAAATGGATTAAAAATAATTTAAGTAAACAACATGACTTTGGAATATCAATAGGAAAAAACAAATTATTTTTTAGTAAATAAAAACATACTCATGTTCAAATGATATACAATAAAAACTACATATCAAGTCTAATAGAAATGGCAAACTATTCCAAAAATGGGATATGAGAATTAGCTTAATAGTTAAAGGAAATGCTATATTCCTAACTCACAACCTATATAAAAATTGTCAATGGAATTATGTTTTTAGAAGTAAAAGCACAAGATTGAAAAAAGATTAATGCCTGTTTAATCCTAGAGTTATAGACCCATGGCCCCTGTTTTCCTTCCAATTTCTCCCTATGGCAATGAGAATGTTTATTCTATGACTGCCCCTGCTTTGTATCTTGGAAGCAGATAACTTGTTTTCTAAGCTTCACAGGTCCACAGGCTGAGGGGAATTTTCCCCAAGATAGACTACATGCCTATAACAGATTTGGATGAGATTTTGTACTTAGCATTGTTACTGAAATGATTTAAGGTCTTTGGAATATTGTGTTTTAATGAATATATTTTGCATATGGAAAGAACATGTATTTTGGGGTTCCAGAAGGTGTGGAATGTGTTGGTATGTTTTTGTGGACCTCAGAAAATCCTGTTCTTAAAAAGAACCCACTTCTCTGCCTGTAAAACCATTGTAGATGGGACATTTTAATTAGATCACTTTTGATCCGACTGCTTTCCTTAAGGGCCTTTGGTTAGATTGCAGGACCCAGGGTGCATCTTAATGCTCTTAGTGGAGTCCTTTATAAATGGAGGAATAAAAGTTTCAGTCATAGAGAAAAAGTTGCCCAGACAGAGAAACCCCAAGAGACTGAGAGAGAGGTCCCCAAGGCTGGAGGCTGGAAATCAGTGGAGCAAAGAGTTATGGAAAGTGGCCCCCAAAAGTCTGAAAGAAATGAGGCTCAGAGGATTGGGGAGAGACCCATATGCCTGATCAACCATAGGTGAGCTCAGGGAGAAAGTAAGCCTGGAGGTTAAGGCAAAAATGAGCAGAGCTGCCATTATGCCATCCCATGTACCTATTCACCCACAGCTGCAACTTGGTGAGACAGGATGCCTTGATGATGCCCTGATGTGGACTTTTCCATGTCCTCAGAACTGTAAGCCTTTAACCTAATAAATTCTCATTCTAAAAGCCAACCCATTTCTGGTATATTGCTCCCAGCAGCTTTTAGCAACCTAAAACCTGCATCCTCCACTTTTGTCCCCATTCAGTGAGATAGAGTCTGCATTCCAGACTGGTAGAGACAAGAACTCAAGGCTCCTTCTTTTTCCAGCTCCCAGTCAGAGTAATCTTCCCACAAAGGGCAGGATTTCTCATCTTGCTTCTAGCTGCCTTTTGCTAAGGCTAAATTCCTGGTGAGAGAAGGCAAGAGGTGGGAATTCCCTTCTTCTCTCAACCCTGCTCATGGGACAGAGGTTTTAACTTGGGAGTGGTGCTCCTGGGAATACTGGGGCTCTGATTGTCCTTTCCCAAACTTGCGGGGTAAGGGTTCAATGCCAAAAGTGGTAAGTCAATGATACTTGAGTGTACTGCTTCCCTCATTCCCCTAGCATTGAGCTCCTAGAGCAGGTTGCTTTGACCCTGCATCTAGCACCAGAACAGAGCTCAGAAATTTTTCCAAGGAAGAGAAACAGGTGTTAAAACATCGAGATGCAAATCCTTAAAAAAGGGAAATTACTTAATTTACAATAGACATGGAGAAAGTCAAGCCTAAGCATCCCCTCAAAAACAGTGGAAGTCACGGTGAAATGCAATTGGGAGGACATTGATAATCCATTGGATATATAGGCTAAACTACATTACCAGAGGAAAATGAAGAGACACCTGGCAAGAGTTCTTCTTATGTCAGAATAAATTTCAAACAATGTCTTCAGGAACTATCCCTGTAAAGAAGCCCAAATGCAAATGGATTCATCTCTGAACTAATTTATGTCCTTAGGCATTGTTGAAAATAATAGCACCATCAATCTGAAACGAATGGAGCATAACAGCTGGGTGTGGTCAGGAAAGAGACAGTGAGGAGAGACCTGTCAAAACCAGTGTGATCCTAGAGTAACTGTGGGTCTGTGCCCCTCTGGAACAACATCAAAGGCTTCACACTGTAGGTGAAAACAGTTTTCAGTGAAGTAAACTTGACTGTCACTAAGCAAGTAAACAAGAAAATGACAATAACAAGCCCTGGAAGGGAGGGGTCAGTAGCTACAATATATTGATTAAAATGACCAGTTTCCAACAAAAAATGTATGAGCCATGCAAAGAAACAGGAAATCATTACCCATACATCAGGAAAAACGCAGAAATGGAAAATTCCCCCTGTAAGGAGGAAGAGATGTTGGGAATAACAGTAAAGACTTCAATGTAGCCATTACGAATGTTCAAAGAAAACCGTGGTAAAGAAGTAAAGTATGATAACAATGCCTCATTAAAGAGCAAATGTTAGTAAAAAATATAAACGATTTTAAGCACAAAATAGAAATTCTCAAGTTGCTATTAGAAAGGAGGTAGTAGATGCAACTCTACATTGGGCTGACTAAATGATTCTTGATATTAACTTGACTCTGTAGGAACAAATGAAGAGAACCAGAAATGATGCATAAGGTTAATATAACAAAACTATGATTATATATTTGCTCACCATTTTCTTACTCTTCTTTAAAAGGTGTGCAATTATATAAAGTACAAATTATAACAATATATTGTTGGGTTCTAACATTTATAAACAATAAATATAAAAATATGCACACACACATATAGCAATAATACCACAAAATGAGGTATATATTGAGCTATATAAGAGTAATATTTCTGTATCACTCTGAAATTAAGTAAGTTTAACCTGAACTCTTTCTGATATGTTAAAATGTATGTAACAGGCCTTAGAAGAGCCAATAAGGAAATAACTCAAAATACACTGAAAAATTATTAAATACATGTAAATTCTATATTAACAACATTCATTTTATGCAAAAGAAAACAGTAGAAGTGGAATAGAGTAACAAAATAGATATGATATGTAAAGAAACAAAAAATTAAAAGAGCAGATATAAATCAAAGCAAACCAATAATAACATTAATACGAATGGATTAACAAACCAATCCAAAGTCTGTGATTGTCAGACTGGATTAAAAAAAACAACAACAAAGAAATAATATCAAACTGTATAGTCCACAGGAGATGCACTTTAAATTCAAAGGTACAAATAGATAGAAAGTAAAAGAATGGAAAATGATACACCATAAAAACAACAACCACAGTGAATATGGCTTCATAAAAATTAAATGAAAAAGACTTTAAAACAAAAATGTTACTAGAAATGAGAGACATTTTATGCTGATAAAAGGGTAGATTGATCATGAAGATAAACAATTACAACCATGTATTCATCTACCAGCAGAGTACCAGAAGGCATGAAGTAAAAATGGGCAGAAATGCATGGAAAATAGAAAAGAAAATAATAATAGTCAGAGACTTCTATGTCCCACTTTCGATAATCGATACAGCAATTAGGCAGAGGATGAACAACGAAATAGAAGTCAAGCAATAATATAAACCAACTATCCCTAATAGGTATCTGAAGAATACTCTACCACTAGCAATATAATATAAATTCTTCCCCATTGCACATGGAGCATTTTCCAGGACAGACCATATGTTAGGACAAAAACTTACCTCAATAAGTTTAAAAGGATAGAAGCAATAAAAAATATAAGTATATTATTTCAACACTTTGAAATGGGAAACTCACAAAAGATGTGAAAATTAAACAACCTACTTTCCAATGGGTCAAAGAAGATACAAAAGGAAAATCAGAAAATATGATATGAATGAAAATGAAAATACCCTAACTTACAGGATGCAGATAATCCAGTGGTTAGAGGAAAGGAATATAGTTAATAAACAAGAAATAACAAAGATATGGTAACTTTCCACCTTGAGGAACTGGACAAAGAAGAACATACTAGATTAGAGATAGTTAAATGGAGTAGAGAATTTTAAAAAAATAGAGAAAATCAATGAAACAAAAAGCTGATTCTTTGAAAATAGTAATAAATTTGACAAAATTTTAGCTTACTTGACCAAGGAAAAAGAAGAATCAAAATACTAGAATTGGAAAGAAAATCGATAGCATTTCTAACAACATTACAGCAATAAAAAGGCTTGTAAAAATATTTTGAAAAATTGAAGCTATATTAATCAGGGTTATTTATATAAATAGAACAAGTAAGCGATCAGCGAGAAGACAAAGAGAGACAGAGAGATACAGAGATACAGAGATACAGAGATTTATTATAAAGAACTAGCTCAAATGTCTATGAGGACTGGCAAATCCAAACTACATAGGACAGATCACAGGATGGAAACTCTAGTAAAGGTTATGCTGAAGCCCTTAGTTTAGTACAAATTCCCCAGGGGAAGTTGGCTAGATGGAAACTCTGGAAAGAGCCAAAGTTGTAGTTGAGGCAGAAATTTTTACATCCTCAGAAACTTTCAGTTCTTGCTTTTAAGACCTACATTGTTGAGGGAAATCTCCTTTATTGATTGTAGATACAATCAGCTGATTGTAGACGCAAATACAATCTATGAAATATGTATTTCACAATGGAGCACTTTAACTTAGCCAGATGAAATTAACCAATACATTGGCCAGTAAATTAGACAAATAATATAATATTGGCAATTGCCTTCAAAGACACACACTGAGACTGTTGGAAGAAACAGAAAATCTGAGTAGACCTATATATAATATTGGGAATTGAATCATGTACCCACAAAAGATATGTTCAAATTTTAATCCACATTCTGGTGGTATTAAACACATTTGTTAATAGTACCTTTGACAATATTATTAGTTAATTAGTGGACTCATTTCTGATTAGAATTATCAACAATCTTGTTAAGATGAGACCAAATTGAATCAGGGTGGGTCTTAATCCATATTACAGTAGTTCTTATAAGGGAGAGGAAATTTGGACATTCAGAGAAAGCCTTAGTTGGAGATCACCATATAATAAGAGTCAGAGATGCAGGTGAAGGAATCCCAAGAATTGCAGTAAGTCAACAACAGAATGCTTCAGACATTGGGGAGTAATCATAGCCTGGTAAAACCTTGATTTTGGACTTCTAGTCTACAAAATTGTAAACCAATAAATTCCTGTTGCTTAAATAAAAAAACATATGGTATTTGTCAGAGCCATTCTGGCAAACTAAGACAGCAAGAGATTGAATTACAAATCATAAAATAACCCATGAAGAAAAGCCCAGACCCAGATGGCTTCACTGATGAGTCTATCAAATGTTTAAAGAAGAATTAATACCAATTCTTCACAATCTCTTCCAAAAATAGAGGAGAGAACACTATGACAAAGTGGCATTTATCCCAGAAATACAAACTTGGTATAACTGTTGAAAATCAATTAATGTAATATACTGTATAAATAGATTAAAAAACAAAAACACACAATCATCTCAATAGATGTAGAAAAAGAATTGGAAAAATACAACACCTTCCTTTTCATGATTTTAAAAATAAAAGCTGAAAAACTAGGAATAGAAGGGATCTCTTTTAGCCCATTAAAGGGTACCTATGAAAAACCCACAGTTAATATCATACATAATGCTGAAGTACTGAATGCTTTCTCCTCAAAGTATGCAAAGATGTTTTGTCATGTCACTTCTATTTAACAATGTACTAGAGGTCAAACCAGGACAATTAGACAGGAAATTAAATAAAGGCATCCAAACTCTATTCACAGGTGACATGCTCTTGCATATAGAAAATCCTATGGAATTCACTATATCACTATTAGATCTAACTTTCAGAATGGTTGCAAGGTAGAAGATCAATATAGAACAAACTTTATTTTTATTCACTTGCAATGAACAATCTGAAAATGCAATTAGCCATTCCATTAATAGCATCAAAAATAATAAAAGGCTTAGTAAAAAATAATGAAAGAAGATTTATACTCTAAAATCTACAAAACCCTGTTGAAAGTAATTAAATTAGATGTAAATAAATGGACAAAAAATTTTCTGTACATGTATCAAAAGACTTACTATTAAGATGGCAATCTCTCCCAAATTCTTCTACATATTCAACACACTCCCTATCAGAATCTCAGCTGATTTCTTTGTAGACATTGACAAACTGATCCTAAAATTCAAATGGAATTGTAAATTTCCCCAAATAACCAAAATAATCTTGAAATAAAAAAGCAAATTTGGAGGACTCACACTTCTAAATTTCAAAACTTAGTACCAAGCTACAGAAATCAAAGCAGCATAGTACTGGCATAAGGGTAGACATGTAGACCAATGGAATAGAATTGAGAGTACAAAAATCATCCCATGTAT
>JAQZBX010044301.1:0-15075 GCA_029593785.1 Cabassous unicinctus
TTTTTTTTATTTATCCCCCCCTTGCTGCTTGTGCTGCTGTGTCCATTCGCTGCGTGTCTTCTCTGTGTCTGCTTATCTCTCCCTTGCTGTGAGGTCTTGCCACATCAGCCCACGGCGTCGCGTGAGCCGGCCTGCCCTCACAAGGAGGCGCCGGGAAGCGAACCCGGGGCCTCTCATATGGTAAACGGGTGCTCTATTTATTGCGCCACACCCGCTTCCTGCCGTGAGGTTGCTGCATCAGCCCACCGCACTGCTCAGGCCGGCGTGCCCTCACAAGGAGGCCTCGGGACGCGAACCCGGGCCTCCCATATGGTAAACGGGGGCTCTATCCACTGAGCCACACCCGCTTCCCTATTCTACTTTTTTATATCCATAATTTTATCTTGGTATTTGCTACCATAATTTGGAAACAATCTTAGCTTGACCCAGACATGCTATTGATACAAATAATGCTCATCCAGTTTTCAGAGAAAGTATACAGAAAACTTATTATCAAATGCCAGTATAACAAGTTTTAGCCTGTAACCCACTGACAACTAATGTTTCAGATAAAAGTAAATATTTTGTTTGAAGTAAAATATGTTGGGGGGCGGATGTGGCTCAAATGGTTGGGCGTCCGTCTGCCATATGGAGGGACCTGGGTTCGATCCCCGGGACCTCCTGGTAAAATAAAAAATATATATATATAGAAGGCGCATGGGCTGCCAGGCTCTGTGTGCCGGTGAGCCGCCAGGCCCCGGGAGCCAGGCAGCAAGATGATGACGTAACAGGAGAGAGACGCAGGGGAAAGACAAGACGAGATGCTCCAAAAACCAGGAACTAAGGTGGCGCAGGTGGCAGAGCACCTCTCTCCTACATCGGAAGTCTCCAGGATCAAATCCTACTGAAGACTGGAGGAGGAGGATGAGAAGAGATGGCAGGAAACAAACACAGAGAATTGCCCAGCGAATGGACACAAAACAGCAAAACGGGGAAGGGGGAGTTTAAAATGGATCAAGTAAATAAATAAATCTTTAAAAATATATATATGTGTTACATATTTTACTTGTGATATATAGGAATACTTGATGAAGAAAAGGCTCAGGTCATTGATTACAAAAATGAGGAGAAAATTCTAGGAAACCAAGTTAAATGTTTCCTGGATATCATTAATGGCCCGGGAAAGGTACTCTTTGTAAAAATAATGAGATGGCAAATGTATTCAAAATAGAAATTAAAGTGGAAGACTGGTTTTTGGTGGTTTGACTATGTCACGCAAACCATTCTTTCAGTGTAGGGAGTTGATAGTTGTGTCCTCTCATGGGGGGAAGGGCAGTGGTGAAGGTGCTGGGGGACACACCGGAGCCGTGTTTCACTGGGACCTTACCACATGATTGCAGGGACAAAAGAATTATCCAGAGAGCCCATTAACTCATCACGATTCCCAGAGCTCTGAGCACTGTGACCTCATTGTGACCCTGGGGATGTGTTGTTTTCAAAAGAGTGGCATTCACGCTCAGTAGATGGACTTCATTTTTAATGCACATTTCATCAAGGTTTAAAAAAAAAAAAACTGATTTTATTCAACAGTGAACAATGGTGGTGGAAATGAGTCTGTTACGATGTTTGTTAGACTCCTTTGATAGGGTTTTAACATAGTGTAAAATTCTGTGGTTTGCAACCTGGCTATTGATTTTTCTATTAAAACCATTTCATTACTTCGTGAAACAAAACTACTCAGAATTTTACTGAATAAGATATCCTAATTTCAGGGAAGAAGGGGTTAACAATTCCCAGAGTTATTTTCTAATTAAGCTGTCACTTTAGTAGTTATGAAGGAAAGCACAGGCAATTTGTTAAGCTTGTCCTCTGGGCATGAAGTTGGCCATTGCTAAATGGTTTGTATGGATTATGAAGTCTTTGCTGGGACCCTCATGAAATTTCCATGAAAGTGATGTCGAAAATCTGTAGAGAGCTAATGGCCGCAGTTATTTTTAAATTCTCTGCCTGTTTGTCACTTTGTTGCCTGCCACAAGAGTGGGGACAGCCAGGTGTTTTTCTGTAGCCATAGCAGAAGCGGCTCCCTTGTTGAGCACTAGAGACACCCAGGCGGGAGGTGCAAGACTAGAAATGCCATAAGGGATGCTATTTGCCTTCTCAACAGAAGGCTGATTATCAGGAGATCACGCTTGTTTGTTTGAAATATATGAGCTGATTTCTCTCCTGGGTGTTTCTCTTGGTGTAAAACATTTTAAAAGCTTATAACAAGGGGGGGGAGGAGGGGAACCTGTAACCAACTCCTTGCTATATAAATAAGATACTAAACTCATATCGTAGCCAAAAAAATAAAAAAGCAAAAAGAACAATAACCCACTAGCACATGTGAGGTGTTTTGGTAAGATCTTAAAAACGAGGGGCTTACAGGTATCATCACCCAGGCTTGTCAGCTGTTTCAGCAACACCTGTTCATGTAGCAATCTGCTCCATTGGGTTTGGCGACAAGGACGTAGACACATACGAGAGAAAGGACTTGAGAGTCAAGTTGCATTCCCATGTATGTCTCGCTATAACCCAGGCGTGCATGGAGCCTCCCCTGCCTCATAGCCTCCCTCTCCAAGCTCCCTGGCAGTTATTTCTCAAGCCCAGTGAAGCTGGGCTGCTCAGAGGCTCGTATTAGCATTTTCATTTTTCATTCCCAAATTCCTTGGGTTCAAGCTCACCTCCTTTCCTGGATCCCTGTACTAATCAGTATCTCACCATTAGCCACTGTATCTTTTTCAGCATTGCCTTTTATTTTTTTTTCTGTTTTGTATGTCTTAGCCATGGTATCCCTGAACTAGATAGCTAACTTCCTGTGGACAGGACTGTGGCTTATACTTCTGGTCTACCTCCACGATCCTCATCTTGTACTGAACAGATAACCTACAAGATTACAGATATCCTGAGGACAGAGCCACCTCTTTCTCCTTCATTGAAGTATCCCTAACTCCTAACACAGTCCCAAGTAGAGAGTTGGAACTCAGTAAATATGTTTTGCATGATTGATTGATTGATTGATTGACTTGTTGGTCTTTAGGAAATACTTGGGCACTGATGATAAGTTTTGAGGGATAAGATAATCCTTGTTTTGAAATGAAAACTACTATCAAGGTGACATGATGATACAACTTCCATATCAGATTCTTCATATTCCATTTGTGGGAAAGAGGGCATTATGAAATTCTTTAATAAAACTAGGTATGTTTTTATAGTACAGGCCTGTTATAGTATTGAAATATGTCATTTTCCAACAAATCTGTGTGAATTTGAGAAATTATCTGGATTGAATTAACTCTAAAACACATATATAACCTCACACCATATACAAAAATTAACTCAAAATGGATTAACAACATAGAAAAAAAAAAGAAAGAAAAAAGGAATTAGTAAGTCATGCAAATGTATGAATAAATCTTTAATGCATATTGCCAAGTGAAAGAAGCCAATCTGAAAAGGCTAAATACTGAATGGTTCCAACAACACAACATTCTGGAAAGGCAAATTTTAGAGACTATAAAGGCATACTTCATTTTATTGTTTAAAAAAAAAATGGATTAACTAAAAGTAAAAGCTGAAACAAGAAAACTCTTTGAAGAAAACATAGGGATGAATTTTCATGACCTTGGACTTGGCAATGGATTCTTAGCTTTTGTTGCACCAGCAACAAAAGAAAAAAAAATAGATAAATTGGACTTTGTCAAAATTAAAAAAACATTTGTGCCTCAAAGGACTTTCCTCAAAGGAAAGTAAAGACAACCCACAGAATGGGAGAAAATAGTTGCAAATCATGTATCTGATAAGGGCTTATTATCCAGAATGTTTAAAGACCTTCTACAATTCAACAGCCAAAACACAAACAACCCAATTTAAAAATGGGCAAGTTTAACAACTAAAAAGTACATCAAAAGGGAAGCAGGTGTGGCTCAATGGATAGAGCCCCCATTTACCATATGGGAGGCCCAGGTTCGCTTCCCGAGGCCGCCTTGTGAGGCACGCTGGCCTGAGCGGTGCGGTGGGCTGATGCAGCAACCTCACGGCAGGAAGCAGGTGTGGCTCAATGGATAGAGCACCCGTTTACCATATGAGAGGCCCTGGGTTCGCTTCCTGGGGCCTCCTTGTGAGGGCAGGCCGGCTCGCACGGTGCCGTGGGCTGATGCAGCAAGACCTCACAGCAAGGGGGAGATAAGCAGACACAGAGAAGACACGCAGCGAATGGACACAGCAGCACAGGCGACAAGGGGGGGATAAATAAATAAAATAAATAAATCTTTAAAAAAAAAAATACATCAAATGAATTTAAATCAGAGAACCTTCAGATATCCACTAATTTGCGATGTAATCTGCAACTGTAGGAGCAGACTGGAATTATCCACTGAGTTTCAATCCTTATATAGAGAGATAAAGGATACTGAAGAGCAGGTAAGCCCCCTGGAAGCAATACTGGAAAAACTCTAGCAGGAAAAAGAAAAAGAAATCAACAAAAAATATATACAAGCAACAAAATAGTATAGGATAAACTGAATGATACTAAAGATGTTAAAAATATTCATAGTTATATGAAAGAAGACATAGGAATTGTATTCAAGATAAGGAAAACAACTCTAAGAAGCAAAAAAAAATGAACTTAATAAATAAGTGAATGCAAGAAACAAAAAAAAAAGATGAAATGGGAATTATGAGATAAGATTGATAAATAGAAGACAAGCAAGATAGTTACAAGATAACTAAGAACTTGAAGAAGAAAGAAACCAGCATTTGAAGGAAATGGGACAAATGCAGGTTTTGCGAATGAAAAATGAACATCAGAAGTTAAAAGGAAAAATAGAAAATATAGAAAGAATTTGCAGTTTGGCAATAGGGCAACGGAAAGGTTATGAGGAATAAATTATTTGTTTTAAGAAAGAATTTCAAGAACCTAAGTATAAGGATGCTGAGAAAAAATACTGAGAAATGATTGTTATGAGAGCAACAGTTTGTGATCAAGCAGTGATGAAATTTCACTGTATGAAAATAGAGGAAATCAGTAAAATTTTTCTTAAGTTTCTGTCTCCTGAAAAAATAGATTAAAATCATTTATAAAGACCACAATTTTACCAAGAATCATTCCTGCCAACCTACAGATTTAAGGATAGTGGCAAAAGAGCAGCTGTAGCAGAAATGCTTTGAACTTGTAAAAGTCCATTATGAGACCTTCTTTAGCAGCTATGTCCTTGACACTTGAGTGTGAAGTTGCCACCCAGACCTCTGGATCCTCCAAACATTTTGGTCCCTTCCTGGAAAGAGATTCCCTCTGTGAAGGGTCTGGATTTCCCCTGGGATATTTGGATCTCCTCAGACTGCCCAGGCGAGGACAGCCCTCACTAAGGAGAAATGGCCGCTCTGAGGGTAAGGGTCAAAATCCCCATTCCATCAGCTCCAGGCAACTGGGAACTGCCATGGCTTGTCCCTGCCCAGGAACAGAGGCCCACCACAGACACCCAAGCTTACCCCGAATGAAAAATAGTATTGCTTTAGAGCACAGTAGCCATCCCATTGTATCCCATTAACGGGAGGTGCCATGTATGGAGACAAGAACATAATTAGCAGAGAAGTCGACCTTGGGGCACCAACAACCGTGCTCTTTAATGGGGATGTAGTACATGTTTATTGCAGACTTTTTTTAAGACAGAAAAGTACCACAAAGGAAAATAAAATACTGCCCCAGTCCTCTAGAGATAAAGACTGTAAGCAATTGGTAATGCTCCAGTATCTTACAGACATACATACCCATTTTCAACTAAATTGGGATCTTAGTATACTTAGTATAACTCTACTTAGTGTAATTACTGATACATACCCATTTTCAACTAAATTGGGGTCTTAGTATAACTACTTAGTTTAGCATGCTTTTTAAACTCATTAGAAACTTTCATTTCAATAATTATGCTTCTACAACCTGATTTTTAATGGCTACACAGTCTTCTATCACATAAGTATCCCATTACCCATTTTAGCAAAATCTCATTTAATTTTTTGTTATTATAAATCATTGCATATACATGTAGGTTTTTACAACTCTGATTTTTTCTTTTTTTTAACTCTTAGGATAAATTCCTAACAGAACTGTTTAGTTAAAAGATTTTTTTGTTTATATTGTTATATTGCTTTTTTGGACTTAACTCTCTGTGGTCAAATAAAATGTTTTGTTTACAGCATACAGTTTCACCTCTTGAATTACTTGGTTATACTGTACTCTTTTTTCATAACTCTGTTGGGCAGTGTTATCAAAGAAACAAGCTTCCTATTGACTTTAGAGATGAATCTATCAGAATCTGATTTTTTTTTTCCCAAACAGGGCCATGTGGAATAAGGCAAAACAAAAAGCCAGTGAACTGATGTCATCACAGAGTTGGAAAGAGAGAAAAAGAGTTAATCACACAATGCTGTATAAACATTATAGCTTAAATGAGTAAATCAGGTTTTCGACCACAGACCTATTCCTATAACAAAGATAATGAGCAGATACAATCTTCTAGGGCAAACATGTAGAACATGTTTGTGGCCTTCATATCCTTGGGTGAGAGAGCACCGTGGAGCTTTTGTAGTTAATGGCAGAGTGTCACAGGAGTGCATTTCACCCTTCTCATCAAACAAACAAGAGAAGTTCAGTGTCACAGTGACACAATACGCAGAATCACAGAATTGGAATGGCTTTAGCCTAAACGGGACCTTTCCGTGCTTTTTTAAATTTGTGCTTTTAAAGTAATTAGTACTTACCTGTTCTCTAGTCTTCTCTCTTATCTTTACGATGAAGGGAGAATGTATGAATCACATTTATATTTACAACATAAATATATATATAGTGGCTTGGCTGCCATTTGTCACATTCAGAATTGTATGCGCTAAATATAGCTTTGATAGATGTTAAATGTCTCCATGGGCTTGAGAGACATTTTCTATCTTATTTAGCAATATTTACATCATAAAATGAAATGTTTAGGCTCAAATATGGATGCTGAATTCTTAGCTAAAAGCACTTAAGTAGTTGAACATATTTTAAATGAATATTCCCTTTTGAACAACATCTTTGGAAATTAAGTCTCAAACTAATGAGACCCAAGATCCCCAGCCTCTTTCCCTGGCCACAAAGGCAATCTCTGATTTGGATTCTGTACCCCTGAGACTGTGATTTTGGAAGTGAATATAATATCTCTAGCCCAGCAGCTCTCTGAGTATCTTCCTAGGACATGTACAGCCACATCACTTTTAAATGCCTTGTGCAACATCTTCCATTTGTTCTGTCTTCAGCATGAATGTTCTATTATTTCTATAATGAGAAGTGACACAAATGTCTCACTGGCTTACACAATAACGTGGTGATACAGTGGGATTGCCATCCAGCCCACTGGCAAATTATAGCCCTTCAGTTTATCAAATCTACCCACCCATAGTTATTACTCTTTTTGCAATTAGTTTAAAATATATAGAGAGCACTGCTCTTAAGGTATCAGTAGCGATGTCTTACAGTGACACAACTGACAAAATGTCCCACGTTTTCCTTTTTGTCAGGCTTGTACCTCTGTCCCCAGGTATGCCCCTAGGCCTTTCTCTTTGCCTCTCGTCTCTTCCTTCCTTTCTGTCACTCTTCATTTGACACTATCTTTTTCTCTCCCTGTCTGTATCTCTATTTTTCTCTCTCTTTGTGCCCTTTTTGTAATATATCTCTCTCCTTTCACAGGTCATGAAACTAAAGTGTCGCTGTAGTCCTTATCATTCATCATTATTATTTGCTTTATTAAATTGAATATAATATCCCATGTTCTGATTTTTCCCCTGTAAGTCACTGGCCTTCAACAATAATGACAACTTTGTATATCCATATCTCCATATTTTTATTTCAAACACATGTGTACATAATAGATGGATGGATGGACAGATAGACACATAGGCAGATGAGTAGACAGACCAAGAGAGAAATCAAATGACAAATATCTAGTGTCCAACCAACCCTTGCGATGAAACCAGTTATTTAAGGATCATGTAGGGGCAGTGATACAGATTGCATGAAAGTTTAAATTAAGGGAATAACTGAACACAGGCATTGCTTATTATTCCTGAATAGTGCTGGTCATAATTAAGAATACTGCAAACATGAAATAAAGGGTCCATGATAGGTACGCTGCAGAGGTGTACAAGTAAAGAAACTGCATTTGGTGAGTATGAAAGGCCCAAGTCCTAGCAGGAAGCTACCGGACGGAAAGAGGTCCCTGCCTGGGGAGAACGTCACTCAGGCCATGGGCCCAGATTGAGTTTGTTCTTTGCCAAACTCAGTGCCTTGTGCTGATGACTCTCGTGGCTTGTCTCTTCCTGGTCATACCCGTAGACCAAGAGGTGGTCGGGTGGTCTCTGCCCAAGCATCGTGGGGTTTGCAGTGAGCCTGGCTCCACATGCAGAATGCCTTGTCTGCTGCTGGTCCTGTCTGATGTAGAAAATGAAGCTCTTTTACATTTACTAGGCAATGTATCATAAATTGCATGAATTATTTGTGACTCTCTGAGATTAATTGTGTTCTTGGACTCCAGAAAGGTTGCCATTTAAATTATTCATGGGATAGAATCAGGAGAAACATGACTTTAAATCTCAAGATGTAAAACCCACTTGTAGATACAAGCCAGGCTGCCATCAATTCAAAGTTGCTACCAAATAATTCATATTAGTTTTTACCTCACTTGGTTGGCATACACTTTTGTTGTGTAGGTAGAAAATGTACAATAAACTAGGTAGAAGACAGAATCAGAGAAGAAGAGAGGCAGCAGACCTCCTAGAAAATTTATTCATCCACCTTTCATATTTATTGAGCCCCGTAGGATGTGTCAGGGCCTATGTGGAGTGCTTAATATATGGCAGGGAAAAAATTAAAATGAAAAACTCTGTCCTCTTGGGAGTCACAGTCTAGCAGGGGGATACAGATAGTAAGTCAAACATAATAAATTATAGAATATTTCAGAAAGTGATAAAGCTATAAAGAAATAAACAATTAGTGTTGACTAAGGAGCATCAGAAGGATGAAGGGGAGGGATTGCAGTTTTAAAGAGGAGGGTCAGACAGGGATGCACGAGGTGGGAGGGATGCAAGAGGCTGCGAGCAGTGAGCAGAACAGGTGTGGGTGGGAGAGAGTTCAGGCAGAAGGAGCAGCTGGTGCCCTGGCCCTGCCCTTGGGGAGGGAGCACACACCTTGGGTGTTGGAGGAACAGAAGGAAGCCAGAGTGGCTGGAACAGAGTGGGCAAGGAGGAAAATAACGAAATGATGTTAGGAAGGTAAAGGAGAGAGGGGTGCCGGAGAGACGGGATGCTGTGGGTCCTTGTGATTAGAGACCCGCTGGAGGTTACTGTGGTCATCTAGGTGAAAGATGCTGGTGGTGGAAAGTAGCAGAGGTGCTGAGACACCCAAAATTGCATAGATTTTGAAAGTAGAGTCGAACCAATGGCATGCAAATGGCGTGTGAAAGAGTCAGTCAAGCACGACTTCATGGCTGGTGTACGCAACCCAGGGGGACAAAGAGGCCATCCTTGGCGATGGCGAAGGCTGTAGGTCAAGCAGGTAGAGGAGATCAGGAGTCAACGCAGGCCAGGTTGACTGTAAGTCGCTCGTGGGTCTTCAAGCAAAGATGGCAGCTCTTCCCGCCATCTTTACCATAGGTAGCTTTGAGGAGAAGGCTCTGTGGTCGGAGAAGGAGACTTTCTCCCATAACCAGGGATAAATGCCATAATGAATCCTGGCAGGTGCTTAGAAACTCCAGAACAATTAATTAATCAGCACAATGCCTAATTTTCTTAAGTGGCTCTTACTTGTTTAAAGCTTTTTCAAATATGAACACAGTTGTTTCCCTGAAAGATAAGGAACATTTCGCTTGTGTCAAGAGGAAAGGTGGATTTCAGGTCAAGATGACAAGGGAAATGTTTCTTCTTCCTGTAATCTGTCAGAAATTGTTTCCCTCTATGCAGATCACTTGATACTCATTTTTTTTTTTATATTTAAAGTCGCATTAGCAAGGAACTGATAAAAGAAAGATCATGATTCTTGTGGACTTCCTCCCCCAAACCCCACACTGCTGCCCACTGATTTTATTGTTTGGACCTAAAAGATTGATGAGAGAATAAGAACTGAAACCATTTTGCCTATGGAATCTGATATCATGGGTAAAAATTAAGTTCTTACTGAACTGATCTGGAGGACGTTGTCTACCTAACTCTTTGTTACTCTTGGGTTTTTCACTTTTACTTGGATCATCTTGGTGAAGTCTACCTTCACCCTTGCTCCTGCCCCACACAAACATCTCGATTCTTGTTACACCATACATTTTTGTTTCTTCTCCTGGCTCTCCTCTTTTTCTCCAGCCCTCCCAGCACAGGTGTTCTCTATGCCTCTGTCCTTCCTCTTTTCTTCTTTCTCATTCCACCTCTCCCTCGGCTAGTCCATTTTGTGTTACGATGTTAATCATCAGCCTCATAAAGATGCTTCAAAAATTCATCTATTCTCCCAGCTCTGCCACAGAAAGAAATTCCAGTCCTGCTTTTGTAACTCCCTTAGACATCTGTCTGATCACCACGCCAATAACCCAAACCCATCCCAACAGTCTACATTAAAGGTTGTCACCTCTTTCAAAGCACGTATTGTCATCATTTTCTTAACTGGTCTTGCTACATACAGTGTCTTCTTTCTCCAGTCCCCGTCATTGCTGTCTCTAGATTCATATTCCTGAAACAGAACTCTGTGCGTGTCTTGATCTTAATCCCCAGTGTCTTCCCACCCATTCATATATGTAATGAATATTTATATGCTAGGCATAATTCTCAGTACTGTGGATAGAGCAGTCGACAAGAGACAAAGCTCCTTGTGGAGCTTACATTCTAATAGGGAAGCAAGAGAGCAAACCAATAAACAGGTCAGTTTATAGTCCCTGGATGGCTTTGGAGGTGGGATGCAAAAGAATAAAGGGAGCTTGGCCCCTTGGGGGTCCAGATGTCTGAATATTGCTCCAGCCTAGATGGCTGAGTTGCCAGGCATAGTGACCTCAGGATCACTTGCTGAGTGGGGAAGGAGAGCCTGGATGAGAGTGTCTGCCTTTGAGGCGGGAGGAAAGACTGTTACTGGTATCAAACAGTGCTCTGCGTTGGGCCCTTCCAAGATATTCCCTGCTTTTGTTCCTTTCTATACCATAGTCCGGGCTTAGACCTTAGAATATCAGTTTCTCTCCACCTGGCGTTCCCAGCCTCCTCAGTGAGTGAGGACTCTGTTCAAAAGAGCACTCGGCCATAGGCCAGCTGTGGGCACTGGGCACCGAGGCCCTAACTACCTCGTGAGGGTGCAGTGACTGCTGGGAACCGTCGGGAGTAGAAGAACGTAGTAAGAGACTTACCCTCGGTGGAGGGGGCTTTGGCTTCAGGGGAACAATGCAGTGTCAGTTATCACTTAAGGAACTTTCCACCCCATGACTGTTGAACTTAGTTATTCATATCTTTTATTATCTTCAATAAAATTCTTTAAAATGTTAAAAAAAAAAAAAGGAATAAAGGGGTATAGCGACAGCAAGCAGGTAGCTGGAGTTGCTCTTTTACATAGGGTTGTTCGGGATAACATGGGACTTGAGCAGAAACCCAAAGGCAGTGTTCAGCCAGAGGAACAAGCATAATAATAATAATTTGGTGGGGGGGGGTGGCTTTGTTTGTTCCATCTCTGCCCCATCACAGATCTCACCCAGTCCAAGCCCTCGATAAATATTTGCTGAATGAATAAATGAATAACATGCTTTGATTGAGTCCACTGTGGAGGGCTGAAAAGAATAACCACTCTCCCACCCCAGACACCTTGAGCCACCCTTCCCCCATTAAGTTCATAAAGCACCCCATACCCCTCCTTCAGAACACCCACTCATTTGATGTGCGTTCAAAAGAAAAAGGACTGTGTCAGCGTTTACACCGCCAGCCCCTGTTCTAGCATAGAGCACAGCCCAGAGCAAGCTCAGAAAATGGCTATTGCTTGAATAGAAGATAAGTGGTGGGCCAGCAGGGAAGCTGGGTAGTTAGGTCATAATTAAACGTTCTTATTTGTTTGGAATTGTCCAGAATTCCAAGAATGTCAGGTTTAACTGCATTCAAACTTAAATCTGAAACATACCCAAAAGCTAGATACAACTGACCATCTTGTAATATCCACCACACTGCTCAGCTCCGTTAGGATAAATAAGTGAGAATTTAATAAAGTTAAATGTTTAGAAATGAATGAAGCATGTTGAACCAGTAATTCCAACCAGTAATTCTTGTAACATAATTTCAGATGTTTCTCTTGGAAGAGAAAGGAGGTCTCCTCTAAGGTTTACACCCAAGAGAAATGAAAACATATGTCCACACAAAAGCTTGAACACAGATGTTCATAGCAACACTAGTCACAGCTGCCAAAAGGTAGATGCAACCCAAGTGTCCATCATCAAATGGATGGACAAACAGAATGCAGTACATCTATACAGTGGAATGTTATTCAGTCATAAAGAGGAATGAAGTTCTGATATGTGTGACAGCACATATAGAAGACATTATGCTAAGTGAAGGAATCCAGGCACAGAAGGCCACATATTATATGAATCTGTTTATGTTCAATGTCCAGAATACACAAATCTAGAGACACAGAAAATAGATAAGTAAATTGCCAGGGCCTGAGGGGGAACAGTATGGGGAGTGACTGCTAATGGTAGGGGCTTTCTTTCTGGGGTGATGGATGCACAACTGTGCAAAAATCCTAAAAACCATTCAGCCCCACACGCGGGCAAGCCCCCAGGTCCCGTGCACGGGTGTGCCAGGCCCTGCCGAGCCACACAGCAAGATGATGACGTAGCGGGAGAGAGAGACAGGGGAGCGCCAAGACGAGATGTGCTGAAAAAAAACAAGAACTGAGGTGGCATAGGTGGCAGAACGCCTCTCTCCCACATCGGAGGTCCCCAGGATCAAATCCCGGTGAAGACAGGAGGAGAAAGATGAGAGGAGAGGGCAGGAGACAGACACAGAGAGTTGCCCAGCGAATGGACACAAGGCAGTAAGCGGGGGCGGAGGGTGAAAATGGATAAAGTAAATAAATAAATAAATAAATCTTTAAAAAAAAAACAAAAAACATTCATTGTGTATTCTAAATGGGTGAATTGTATATGAATTATATATTAATAAAATTGTATATTTTTTAAAAAGATGGAAAGTATAAAACTTAAAGTCAGAGAATCCCAGAACTGGAAGAAATCTTAAAGATAATCTAGTCCAAGCACACAAGGATAGAATTACAAGCTGTTCTGGGGTTTGAGGATAGTTTTCTTTCCCTTTTATGTCCATTGTCTGTTGCCAGATTAGCAGCTGCTGCTGTATTGCAAAAGACCTCAGTGGTTCTCTTTGAAATCTTTCCTTTTCTGTGTATTTAAAAATTCAGAACATCTAATACCTCCAAGTAGTGCTAGGTTTTAAGTTCCTTGTAGCTATTCATTACCTCTGCGGAGCAGGGTCTTGCTATTCCAGAGCCACGGAACTTGGGCTGCCCTAATGGACAATTATCGGCATCCTCTTCCTGTACAAAGGATTTGGAGGCTCGGGTTACATCACCCAGAGACTGGGGTGCCTTTTGAAGTTGTAACACACGTTGCTTGTGGAAGCAGTCTGCTGGCCTGTTGTTCCTAGTGATCTTTTATAGTTCTGTCCAGCCAGCTTCACTCCCTCACCAGCTGTTAAATGAGTGCATTACCTTGGGGGCCTTTTCTGAAAGGTCTGGAAGCCTGTGGCAAATGCAGGAATCTTCAGGATATGGTTACAGAACATCAGGAAAGAGAGGAGACTTAGCTGACCTCAGTGCCCTTTAGCTAAGGTCCATTTTGTCAGTTCATCCCTCCACCTTCCAACATCTGTCTAGTATTGCGGACTTGAACACAGCCTCTTCCCCTCTCTTCTGCAAGCTCCTGAAGTTCCAAAACCTCAAGCCCTCTATGTTGTACCCCCAGCACCTGTGCAATGCTTTACATCCAGCAGGTGTTCCGTAGATGCTTCCAGAAGCCAGCTGCCAAACCTACACACATGATTCTTCTGTATTTCTCTCTTGGCCTGTTGAAATCTGGCAGGCCTTGCCTCAGTTCTCCCAAAACTGTGGAGTCATGTTCCCTATGCCTTCCTATGTCCAAAGCCAAAGCATCTTTCCCAGGCCTCTTGCCATGACTGCACGCCAGCCCTCCACACTGTTGGTCATCTCATACTGGCCATCTGGAAGCTGCATCTCGAGTCTGTGGTGTCTTCCCTGCCCTTCTACCTCTCACAGGTGTACTTTCTCACTCACCTGCCTTGCTTGTTGGCCATACACTGACCAGTCCATCTATGACCTGAGCCTCTGCCCTGAAATACTGCTGTTGTCCCCTTGGGACAAATGAGGAAGCTGAATCTTCATAGAGTTAACCCCACAGTCAGAATTCGAACTCAGGCACCCAAATACCAAAATCCATGTTCAAACCACCATGAATATTGTTTTGTGGTTTCACATTAGACATTTTAGGGTGCTTTACACTAAAATTTTCCCAAAGAATTATGGATCTAATTCTTCAGTACTTGTCTGTTGGAATATAGTGAAGCCAGTGTTGCAGGCAGTAGTTTAAATTGAACTGTGTTCCCAAAAAGAGGGGATCTCCTTTCTCCTTTTTGTCTCCCAGCACATAAAGCAGAAAGGTTTCAGAGTGACTAAGAAGACCAAGATTAAGAATAACACCTTGAAGTGTTATATAATTCAGGCTTGATGTTCCAAGGAGGGTTTTTGTTAGATAACTTAGATAAAGCCTTGTCTGGAAGCAAAGACTGAAGTCGTGATTCTTTGAGTATCTTTCCCCTAATGAAAATACTTAATTATTTTATTTCTGTTCCCACACAAATAAGTTTCACTTGTGAGTCTCTTTGGCATGTTCCAAGTGCACAATTTTCTCAGAGAATTGAGATTTTACAGGGAGAGTCTGAGGCATGGGAGTGGGAGTACCGTGAAGAGAAAAATCAAAAGCTAAAAAGTTA
>JAQZBX010044302.1:0-21398 GCA_029593785.1 Cabassous unicinctus
TGTATGAGTCAAATTAGTGAGCTTTATGTATCTGCTGGTGTATTTTAACTCTTTTTGTGTTTATTTGTTCAATGTATATTTTCATACCTCTGGATGGTAATATTATATTAACACATGAAAATTCTTAAAAGAGCTTTATTCAAATGCCTAAAAATTAAATAAGTTCATATGTTGGTAAACGAGTACTCCTGGAGTCCAAATTAGAAAAGCCAAACAGGATACAGAAAGTGCAGAAAGTTCATGGAAAAGGATTTTAGAAGTTCTCAGGTTTGAACACTAAGAACTTTTTTTTTTTTAATTGTGGGGAAAAATCAAATTTTTCACAAGACCTACAAATATTTGTAAAATGATATATAAATACATATGCATATATTTGCATTTGTTTACATAAATGTTATTTTATATATATGTGTGTGTATTTTTAAAGGTGCTAAGCTTACCTAAATATTACTCAGAAATTACAGGGATTCCCATGTTCCCCACCTCCCACACCTCCAACAACATCCCACACCACCATCCTTTATGCATGTGACACAACACCCACAATGGATATACACATCCTGGGGCCTTGCCACCGAGCATAGACCACAGTTCACTTCATAGACCACACTCTCTTCCACACAGTTCTGCATGGTATATGCTGATGGAAAATGGCCTACATCTGAACACTAAGTTCTTTTAAACGTGAGATGACTTGCTTTTTTTTTAAACAATAAAGGACACAATAAAGTTAAAGTACAATAGACTATTTTGATAAAACAAGACATTTTTCTTTGCATACTGATTGTTCAGGATAAAAACTCTTTATAAACTTTTACTATAACAGACAAGACCCTTTTCACATTAACAGAGAAAGGACAAAATTTTAGTTTTGCATCAATTCACTATTTGATATTAATCTTTAAAAACTTTGTAGATAGACCCATCTTATTTGACCATCTTATCTGTAAATGTGGAGAAGAAATTAGTCTTCCTTACTTGATAGAAGTCCAATCATAATGTTTGGTGGCATGGGATAATAGATTGTTAAACTTTGACTTGTATGATATTTGAGGGCTTGACAAAGCCATCTTCAAACCCTGAGCTTTTTACTACAATTAAATCTGTAACCCTAAATCATTTTGTGTGACTAAACTTGTACTGAGAAATTGCATTGCTTCAAGGATAGCTGATTTTTAACTATATGACAGTAAACTAAACATCCATTGAAATAGCAAAAAGTTACAATTTACATATTACCACCCTAATATGCTTATCTAATTAGTTTACCCCATGTGATGTTTAGGCTGATGTGTCAACTCAGCCAGGAAATTGTGCCCAGTTGTTTGGTCAAGCAAGCTCAGGACTACTTGTAATACAAGGACATTTATGGACTTTAGTCAACAGTGAGTTTTTTGCATAGAGGACTGATTACATCTACAATCAACCAAGGAGTTTGCCATCAGCAATGCATGATGTTTGATCATATCAGTTGAATGCCTTAATAGGGAAGTGATTTCAGCATTCAGAGAGAATTTTCCAGCTTGTCTTTGGACAGCCAACATCTCCTGGTAACTCATCAAGGACCGTCATTGAACCTTCATCAGAGCCCCTGGTTTGCAGCCTGCCTGTGGGATCTGGACTTGTGCATCCCCATGATCACATGAAATAATTTTATAAAATGTCATACTATTTACAGATATATCTTATTGATGCTGTTTTCCTAGATAACCCTGGCTAATATACTCCATGAATCTATTCCTCATTGCCTTTATAATTTAGTTGAATAGGTTAGAAGAGGTAAAATATCTCTGCCTTTTTTGTGTGTGTTTTTCTTTAATGGATATGAATTTTATACTTATTTGTTTTCCCTTGTGAAAGATGTGGTTGTTTGCATTTATAAGCACATATATGTACTTGTGTTCACTCAAGATTTATGCACACCTGTCACAGAGATTAGGTTTTAAATCTGTTAAAGTACAAACAGAAATGGTCTTAACTCATCTGCAGTGAAGGTAGTATATAAAGAAACTGTAATGATTATTCCATGTTTATTTGGAATGGGAATAACCTGTATGGAATTTGCTATCTGAAATAACCTCAAATATAAACATTTTGACATGCTGTGTATTCATTTTCTTTTGGGGCAATACATGAAACAAAACCAATGTGTTTGGGATTGAGGCTTTCTCCTGATAAAGTTAAAGTTTTCTTTCAAAAGAAGGCATTTATTTGACTAAAATGAAAGAAAAACATCTTTTCATCTCTGAAAATTATACTGAGAATTTGAACTCTCCTTCTGTGTTAGTCAGCCACAAGAGTGCTGATGCAAAGTACCAGAAATCTGTTGGCTTTTATAAAAGGTATTTATTTGGGATAGAAGCTTACCATTACAAGGCCTTAAGAGTCCAACTCAGGGTACAATTAAAGGTAATTTCTCACCCAAAGTCTGTTGCCACGTGTTGATGAAAGATGATGGGTGACATCTGTGAAGTTTCAGCCTTCCTCTTCCTTCTTCTTCTCCATGGGTCCAACTTCTTCTGATCTAAGCTGTAGGCTGGCATAAGGCTCATCTCTCTTCCCAGGGCTCATTTCTTTCTAGGTTCAGCTACTCTGTTCTCTTCACAAGGTCAGCTGTGGACAATCAGGGCTTCAGTGTCAAAACTCAGTTCTCTCCTCTGCAGTGTCTTTTTCTGTGTATCTACTTCCATGTGAGAGTCTATTTAAACAGCCCACCAAGGGGGCTGGGACTCAACACTGAGTGACACTTTAATGACATGTTGAATCAAAGTCTTAATCTTCACACAATTTAATCTGATGTCTCAGCTGAATCTAATACAATCAAAGGGTTATAATGCCCAGAGGAGCAGACCAGTTTATAAATATAATCTATATCTCTTTGGAATTCATAAGTAATATAAAAGTGCCACAAGTGCCCACACCAATAAGATCTACCCACATTTGTTTGCAAAAACATGATTAGGACCATCATGTCTTTGGGATGCCTTTCTGCTGTCCAAACCTCAGCTGTAAGATAGGTTTACAAGAAATAGAAAGAGAAGAGAAGGTTGGGAGCCATCACCCATATGGATATATTTATTGTAAAGTGATAAAGAGTAGTTGTGTATTGAAGGGATAGGACAGGAGGGTAGTGATATTATTGGGTTGGGTGGTGTGGAGTTGACAGGTAGGTAGATTGGGAAGGGTGGGTTAGAAGGTCCAGGATACTGTGGGAAGGGTTGGAAGAAGGACCGGCTGAACACTGAGGATTTGTGAGTATGAGATTGAAAGTACAGAGGTGGGAATGTTCTTATGGCAATATGGCAATGAAGGGTCACTGGTTTAGGGTGTTGGTTGGGGGGAGCATTCAGGACAGGGCGCACCTGGAACAGGCTTCTAGAGAGTGTGTGAGTGTTGATTCTGTCATAATGTGTTGTATCATTGGGTGGAGACCCAATAATGAACGGGAAGGAGTTGGACTCCCTTCTTTGGGAGGAACGATTTGTTCAGAAATAGACAGGTGGTAGTTTCTCAAGAACAAGGCAGGTCCCTAATAGGGGAGGACAAACCAGTGTGGCAGGATCTCTTGTTGCATGTAACTATGAATCTTGTCATCCAACGACTCAAACTCCTACTTCCACAGACTTTCTGATTCCCTAAATCTGCTCTAGCCTGCACAGCCTGTGAGACAGGGTCCCCCACTATGGGGCTTAAGATTGAAATCAGAGGTCCATAATAATGGTTGTGAGTTGTATGTAGCATATTATTTTATTTTTCATCCCAGCTGTAAAAGCTTAGGTGTCAGGCCCCACGAATTTGACAACATAAATAATGTTTCATCCCCAGTCCCCATAAAAATCCTGTAACTCTTCCATAGATTGACAATGGGGGATGAGGTGGGGTATATCTCTTTCAGTAGGCCAGGAAGCTTTGCATACAGCAACTAACCAAAACTAACCAATGCATATTTTGCCTCACTTGAGGTAATATATAGACCCTAGTGCAGAGAAGGCAGAGTGGTAATAGAGGCTAATATGCTCATCTCCACCATGCACAGTACAACTCCTTCTTTTGCAGTGTCCTATAAATATATGTGGGGACCCAGGGTCCCCCAAATCCTCAGGATGTGTGTGACCTAGGCATAAGGTAAAGGTTAAGAACCTTCTATAGAGAGGAGATGTTATCATAAACTGTAATCTTCCCAAAGCTGTAAATGCCCTTGGTAAATGTCCTTCTTAGGAGCTTATTGAAAACATTACCACACCCCATGTGTATGTTTCATGTGACTATAGCAGGAACTCAGTTCTCATACCCTATGGATGTCCTGGTTATGAAACCCCTTATGTATCACTGCTCATTTTCTTATCTCTTTGAGAAGCACTATCTTTATTTTTGAACTGTCACCTTCAGAGATTCTTTCCTGTCCATGTGTCCCAATAGAGCTAATGACTTACTAAATGCCAGGTGTGTTCTTTGTTTTCCCACTCTCACCAGCTCATGCCCTTCAGGAGGTGGGTTGAAACAATTGGTGAGCCACAACCAGCAGTAGTGGACATAAGCTCTAGGAAAGGAGAATCCATGGGAGAAATCTCAGGTTGGCCTATAACATCCAAGTAGGGAGGGGTGGCTGCCTTCCAGGATGAGTAGGGACTTCCAAGAGAATATGGGGATGCCAAAAAACTCCAGCAGGTATGCTGCCTGTGCTACAGCATATAGCAGAGTAGCTGCACTTAAATAAGGAAAAGGAAGACTGCCAGATTATAGCAGCTATAGTATGGCTCCTGTTAGGAGACTTGTGAGTGGCTATGGAGGCAGAAGAAGCAGCAAAGGTCTGTGTGCTGTTTAGAAGGAAAGTTAAAGTGAGAAAGGGATAAGCACAAGCAAGGATGAAAGATTTCATAACCCATAGCCTGCTCTGAGTTGATGCTCAGTGATATTGCAAAACAATGTAAACTAGAAGAATTTAATGGCATGTAATTTTGGCAATGTTTTAAGTTTTTTCCACATTTTAATTTGATCAGAATTTTTATCAAGGTGTTACAAATAACTTTCAGTTTTGAATCAATAGCTTACTCTTGAACTTTGAGTCTGTGTACTCCTGAAGAGTAAATCAGAATATAAGTGTTAAATATCTGTCTCTATAAACTGCCAAATTAGTACTTAACTGCATTTATACTTCTCAAGTATTCTTAACTGTTACCATTTAATAATAAAAGTGTTTCCAAGAATGAGCTTGCATATTAGAGGGAACACTAATTCCAGAGGAGTTCTTAAAAGCAGTAATAATCAGAAATGTTAAATGATGACGAGATTAGACACAGCCATACTAAAGGAGTGAGAATTATGAGTAAACTTAGAGAGTGTTCTGTTTCTGTTAGTGTGTCTTAAATCTTTTTGTGTTTGTCTGTTAGTTCAGTGTATATTTTCATACCTCCAGATAATAATATTAAGGTTAAATTTCATGTTGAATGAAAATTCTTAAAAGAGGTCTATTCAAATGGCCAAAAATTAAGTATATGCTTGTATTGGTAAATGAGTACTTCTTAAGCCCAAATTGAAGACAAATAGAATAAAATATGAATAAAGAAACTCAATAAAGAAATTCTTTCAAGGAAAGGAACTAAAATATTTATCCTGATTTCTTTCATAATTTTTATATAGTCTATCCTACTTCCACAGTCTTCTCCTAGACTTGAATAAATTCCAGTGACTCATTAAAACTGATTTAGGAAACTAAAGGGATCAGCTTGGTGCAGGAAGATAGGGGAGATATGAGCTTAGCTTAGAACTCTGTCTACTAGGCCCAGAAATTAAAATGAGAGAGACAGAGGGGATATTTCAGAAAATACCTGGTTTTGTATAGTTTGTCCTGTAACTCCCCAATTAAATAGATGACAGTAATAATCCAATGGCCAAATGTCAATAAGTAAAGAAAAAGTCATTGAAAGCTATGGAAAGATTTTTCTAAATTATTATTAAATCAAATGAAACAGTTATAATATATTCCAGAGCCTGGAAGTCAGTATGATTTTAAGGTTATTCACAATTTAAGAATTTTATTAAAGAAAAAAGAGTTTTTAGCCTCCTGTGGTGGAAGGAGGAAAAAAAGAACACTTCTTGCATAAACTATAATGGTTTCAATTTAGCTTGGGTGTAATCTCGCTAGGTTTTTATGATATTAATAAAATAAATTAACATTACATGTTTTAAAGTATTAAGATGATGAAAACTGTAAGTTTTTGGTTAATGAAATTATTATAAGCCTCTTTTAAAAATTGTTTTTGCCTAAATTGAAATGAATATATTTTTTCCTTCACAGAACAGAATAGGGTATATGATGTTTAAATGGATATAGAAAGAAGTAAAATGTTTGTGGAAGTGAATTCATACTCAATGCTGACTAAAATTTGATGAGTTTGCTTAAGGAAATGTGTTTGCTCTAAGATAAGATGGTTTGCATAAAACCAGGGTGGAAATATGTAAGGCAAGGCTTGAATGAATATAGAAATTTGTTGAAGGTATTGTAGAAGGTAGCATTATGTAAGGGAATGTGTTTTTGTAAAAAGTAAAGAGCTGAAAATTAAGTTCATTTAATATGTTATAAAGTGCATTGGAAGTGTTTAGAAAGTATATAAAAATAAAGAGATAGCCAACAGTATTGTCAAACTCTCTTTTGCATTCAAACCAGGCCTCCAGCACCTTCATGGTGCCTCTCATTTGAGTTATTTCCTAGGTTTGTCACTGTGGCACCTAAAATAATAAAAGTATCTAACATATCTCTGGACATGGCTCCTGAAGTAGATGGAAAGTATTTTGCAGGTTTGGATTCCTGCAGCAGCCAGTGATGACTTGATATGGCCAGATTTACACTGCCTCCAAATAGGCTCTGTTTCATACTGTCAAAAGGCACTATGCACCAGGCAGTGAAACACTGGAACTTCCACCCAAGGGCCAATGGTGCAGCAGCATGCTGACTGTGTGAAGGATATACTAAGTGGAGGAATAATTATCAGAATAATGTGGATAGAACATAAACAAACACAATTGGCAATATGGCCTGCTCCCATAGAGACAACATGTATGGTATTGCAAACCTGGAGCTTAGCTCTGTTAACTGCAGCTCAAACAGGAACTTGTGCATTGATTAATGTATTGATTAGTATTAAGTGCTATACCTATATACCTGATGAACATAATGATATATTTTCTACTCTAGATCATATGCAAAAGGACATTGAACATGTTAAAAGTCTTTATAAACAAATCATTTTCTGATTAATGACCATGCCTTTAAGATAAAAGATTGGCTCTTTTAGGTACTGTCTTTATTTTGCTTGCCATATGCTTGTCTTGTTGTTGCTTATATTGTCTTTGTGAGTGTATGTCTAAGGCAGTGCCCCTCTTCATACCTCTCCTAGCTGTCCTAGGCATAACCACCACTGTGGGAACTGGGGGTGGCTATCTCTTAGACAGCATTTTAAACTTACAAGATCAAACCCATCAGCTTTGGGACGATGTAGCTTCTGGAGGCAACTGGCCTTTTTCATTCCCATGGTCCAGTATATCATGGCTGGCCCCCTTTTGGGGGCCACTTACCACTATTTTCTTTATCCTTTTATTAGGCCATGTATCTTCAAAATTCTAACTAAAGTTTATTTTTCTGAGAATCAACTTTCAGAACAAGGTCTTAGTCATGTGGGGAAAACATCCAGTTCCAACCATGGTGCTGGACACACCTTCCCTCAACCTCAATAGAATAGCTTGAGAGTTTCACCTTCATCATGCTTGGTCCTCTGCCCCTAACTTGCATAAAGCAGTAACAGAAGAATGACCATCACCTTTCAGCTCCCCCTTAAGAATAAGGGTGTAAACTATCTGAGGGGGGAGTTGAGACAGGTTAATATAGGAAACAGAGAACTGCTGGTGAGAATAGAGGCAAAATAGCTGGGCCCTGATGTGTGTCTATATGGGCTGCTTGTATATTGTTAGATCAGCATTGATCTGCCCCTTATTTTTCCCCATAAACATCTTTCCTTTCTCCAATTGTGTGTTAGCCACTACCTTTCTACAGTGGTCTTCAGCAGTAAACCATGCCCACCATCACACCCAATGTTGGATTTTCACAGACTTACCATCCTTAGGTGCTACAGGTCTTCCTTGGACCATAACTCCTGCAAATTGAACAGCCTGGAACACCTTGCTGGCATGGCAGAAAACAACCCATTGACAAGTTTAGAACAACACCTTCTCATTTAAGACTGAGATACAGATGCTGCCTTTCAATGAGACTTGTAATTTTATTTTTCCTTTGTGAGGGAACAGGTAAATAAGCACAGGTCTTTATTAGGATATGTTTTATATAATGGTTTAAGATGGTTAACACTTGAGTCTGTCACCACAGTTCACATTGTTTCTGTCTGCATGGAATGACAGAAGGAATCTGTGATGTTGGGTGGTTAGCCCCTGAGTTGTGTAATTTACTGTCAAGTCTTGATTAGAATAAAGCACACCCCCAGTGGTTCTACCTGTTGGCCTTTTTTGTGCAGATGGAACTGAAATTGTCACTGTAAAACACATCATGGCTTTAGTCAATCACACTACCCAAATCCTTAATGACACCAAAGTAGCAGTTTCTTTACTAAACAAAGAAACTACCCAACTATGAAAGGTAGCTTTACAAAATAGGATGGCTTAAGATATTCTTACTGAATCACAAGGTGGGATCTGTGCCCTCATTAATGTTCAATGTTGTGTATATATTACTTTTATTATTCTGTTGTCTTTTATACTGTTGCTGTGGAATATGGATGCAATGCTTGTCTTATGGCCAATGTAGGCTGCTATGTGGAGGTGCATTATGGGAACTCAAGTCTCCCCCCAAGTCCTCAGCATGTAGCTCCCTGTGTGAACTAAGCATAACTTAAAGGTTAATAACCCTACCCAGATGGAAGAGAAAATATAGATGTTATTGTAAGCTATACTCTTCCCAAAGCAGTAAACGTCCTTGGTAAACATCCTTCCTATGAGCATAGTGAAAACATCACAACACCACATGTTCCACCTCATGTGAGCCTAGCAAGGAACTCTGTTCTCATACTCTATGAAATGTCCTTGTTCTGAAACCCCTTATATATCACCCCTCATTTTCTCATCTTTTGCAGAGCACTATCTCCATTTTCTCAACTGCCACCTTCAGAGATTCTCTCCTGCATGTAAGTCCCAATAAAACTTACGCCTGCCTAAATGTCAGGTGTCTTCTTTGGTCTTGTGGCTTCACCAACTCATGTCCTTCAGGAGTTGTGTTGTAAAAACTATTGTTTTTTTTTTTAAACTAAAATTTTATTGAAATATATCATTCATACATGAACATACATAATAAATGTGCAGTCAAATTTGTGAATTTACAAAACAAACATGCATATCATCATATAAGGCTCCCATACATGTCCACACCACCAACACTTTATATTCTTGTGAGAGATTTATTATAAACTATGAAAGAACATCATCAAAATATTAATACTAACTATAGCCCATATCTTAGATTTGATGTATTATCCCCCACTCAATTATTATATATTTATTATCAATCAGGAATAAACATTCTCATATTTGTCCTGTTAGTCACAGTTCATCATACACCAGTAGATTCACTGTTCATATAGCCCCATGTTTTCTTAAATCTGTTCAAAGTGTACATTCTGTGGCTCTCATTTTTATTACAAATTTGTGCTGTCATCACACTAGTCAATTTTAGAATGTTCTCATTATTGCAACAGGAAAAATCCCATACAACTTATTATTGTCCCTTGGTATTGAAAAATATCTTCTTGCCTTTGCTTCAAAATATTACAACATTACTGTTAACTATCATGCATAATTTTCATTGTTGTAATTCTCCCATGTATCACTATATTCTTAGCACTTTGTAAAAGAAAATAATTCTTAAGTCTCCTCTACTGCTTTTGCCTGTGGTGTGTTGGAACATGGTTGCACTCAGAGGTGTTCCCTCAGTGATCCAAAGTAGCTAATCAAAAGCAGTGACCAGTGATCTGACTGCACACTGTCAGTTCTTGGACAATATAGTCTTTATATCCCACCCTGGCAAGCTGCACTTGGAGCGAGGGTTGTGTAACTCACTGCTGCCCCCCCAAAAGTAGGGGTGAGAGTAGCTACTACAGAGAGAGTGTAATACACTGGTATTTACTGCTATATACCAGCCTCTTCCTCCTGCTATTCTCTGCATGCTTCACAGTATTCTAGTAGGCTCTGAAGTTTTGAAATATTTGATTCAGGCAGTTATTACCTGTTAAATAGTTACTCTTGTGGAGAGACTGATTCTTGGAGCTTCCTACCTCATCATTTTCCCACAAGACCTAAGAACATACTAAGTATAGAGTCAGACATGAGCTTTTTGGGGACTTATGGACAAGAGAGGACCTCTGAAGGCTACAGTTTGGAGAATGAAGATAGTGTTTTGCAAAGAGGCAAGTAAAAGTGGGGCAATATAAGTGATTTCCAAATGAAGACCTTCATTAGAGTATTAGAACAGAGTTTATGCAAGAGTTCCATGAAGCACACAATGGGGTGTCTGGTGATGTTATTGCAAAAATGGAGTGTACTGCCCTGAGAAGATTAAAGTTTACAGTACCATCTGTACATTTTTTTCCTCCAGGGAGCCTTGTTATCTTTTAACTGGTGAGTGTCCAGATCATGCAGGTGGCTACATGCTTTGGGCTGTGTTTTATTTAAGGAGAGGAAGCCTGGGCCTGGGGTTCCCACAGCAACAGACATTTTCTTGAATCTGTTAGTTGACTAATGGACTAATGGCTTATGTTTAATTTCTGAGGCTACACAAAGCAAATACCATGAAATGGTTCAGCTTCAACAATGGGGACTTAATACCTTACAGTTTTGAGATGGAGAAAATATCCAAGTCAAGTTAATATCAAGATGATGCTTACTTCCTGAAGATTGTCTGCCAGAGATCCTTGGCTACTCTGCTACATGACAGTGAACTTAGCAGTCTGCTGGTTTCTCCCTTCTCTTTTTGGCTCCATTGATTTAACCTTCTTGCTCCCATGGCTTTCTCTCTCTCTCTGTACTTATTCTGTTTATAAAGGCCCATCATGAATGAGGTGGGTCACACCTTAACTGAAGTAGCCCATTCTAAAGGTCCTACTTACAATGAGTCCACACCTATATGAAGGGATCAACTTTAAGAGCATGTCTTTATGAGGTACATACAGCTTCAAACTATCATGGAGGGGGAATTGCTTACTTTTTTTTTTAACTGCGTGAAATTAAAGTCACACAAGAGGTGACTTTCTAGCCTCAATATGACAATATTAGGCTTTTGTCAGGGAATTCTCTGGTGGTACATGATGCTATGCTTCTCTGATTAACTGGTGACTATGTTTGGAGCTCAAAAGTTTCCCAGGTACATTTAGCTTTTGTTTGTTATGAGAAAATCAAGTCTGAAGAACATCAGATATATAAGCAAGAGCCTTCCATGAAGAAATCTGCATAAGTCTAACCAGTAGAAAGCATAAATATTCTCACAAGAATATTAATTGACCAATGATTATTATCATTTATTGATAGTCCATTGTCAGCAATGCATTGTTGACTTAATACTTGCAATGCCTATTTTAAAAGTCTGGCAGAGCATTTGTGTTGTTACCTGATTTACCAAAGAAAATTACAGGCTGATAGTAAGGTGTAAATCCTAGGAAGTCAAATAATGTGCCGAGTCTTAAAATTCTCTGTTTAAGAGATTATTAATGGAGAAGATTAAGAATAGAGAAGTAAATGGTTGAAACCCTGCCAACTTCTCACCCAGGTCAATATGCCCTCTGTGATATGTCATAATAAGACATTTCATTACACCTTTTAATCAACTTTTATTTAAAAAGATGGATTTTGTTGTTTATATTATTCAAAATAAAAAGAAGTGACTTGGTTAATAAATGCTTTTCAACAATCAAGAATATAAGAAATAATAACAATTAAGATAAAAATAAAATATGTGATTTAAAATTTGTAATTATATATTTTACATTTGTACATACGGCTTCAAAGGAGTATAGTCATATTGTGACAAAAATAAAGCATTACCCAAATTAATATACATTTCAATATCAGACTTGAATCATAGCTCCTTTATTCCCTTGGGATTCTGACATGTTTCTCTGGAAAAATAAACCAATATATATTTTGGCATTTGACTAAAAACCCTCAATGAGATATAGAATGAAAGATAGCTTCTTATAAGTAAGATTTGGCATGTAAATTCACACTTGATTTTGAAATATTATCCCTAATAGTGAGTTTGAATAAGAAATTTAATACAGAGAATGGATAATATAAATATTTTAGTTATTTGAATTGGTGTGTGAGATCCAAAAACAGTAGGGTTTGGGGGCAATTTTTTTGTTGTTGCTTTTGTATGTTTTGGGGGTAATTTTTTGTTTGTTACTTTTGTATGTTTTGGTAAAGGTTGGTAATGAGTGGTAGTGATTTCCAAGTAAACATATTTCCTTACATCATATTAAAAATAGATTTCACACCTTTAAAAAATATCTATATATATAAAATAACATTTCTGTAAGAAAATACACATATATGCAAATATATTTATATATCATTTTACAAATATTGGTATGTAATGTGAAAAATCTTGATTTTTATGAACAATAAAAAAAACCATTAAAAAGTAGATTTCTACTTATGAATATCACTTAATAATGTGGTGACAACAGGATCTATAAATTTATGGATTCCAGTGGCTTACATAATAGGAAAGTGTGTTATTTTTGTTCAATGACAGTTCCTAATAAGGAGCTGTTCATTTATTTCTTTTTAAATATTTACCTGGAAAAGTTGGAGGAAAAATGAATTAATGAAGAATATTTGTAGGTTATAATCACTTTAGAAAGAAAACATGAAATACTTACTTTTTGATGAGCTTTCCTTCCAATAACATCCTCAGAGTTATTTTCATGGCCTTGTTTCTTAGACTGTATATGAAGGGATTCGAGGTTGGCAGTACCACAGTATAGAAAACAGATATTACAAGGTCAGAAATAGAAGGGGATGCTGAAGTTGGCTTTAGATAAGCAGTGAAGCCAGTGGAAAGAAATAATACAATGACAACCAGGTGTGCAAGGCAAGTGGAGTAGGTTTTTGACTGGCCTTCTGTTGATGGAATCTTCTTGACAGTGGAGAAGATGTAGATATAGGAAATGACAATGGAAATAAAACAACAAAACTTGAAAACCACAGTAATGAGAATGAGCACAATTTCTCTCATTAAATTTTCTGAACAAGAAATAGTTAATAACTGGGGTATATCACAGAAGAAATGATGGACCCTGTTGGATCCACAGAAAGATAAGGAGAAGATACCAGCTGTGTGCATCACAGCAGTCAGACCCCCACCCAACCAAGACATAGCTGCCACCTGCATGCATGTGCCCATGTTCATGATGACTTCATAGTGCAGAGGATGGCAGATGGCAACGTAGAAGTCAAAGGACTTAACTGTGAGGAAGAGCTCTCAAGCTGCTGAAAAAACCACTAAAAAGACTTGGGTGACACAACCATAGAAGGAGATAGAATTATTGTGGGTCAAGGAGTTGAAAATAGATTTGGGGACTGTAACTGAAATGAGGCAGAGATCCAGGAAAAATAAATTCTTCAGAAAGAAGTTCATGGTGGTGAAGGTGCTGGTCTAATGTTGTGATCATGATAATGAAACCATTCCCTATCAGGGCACAAAAATAAGTAATTGAGAAGATTATTGATGGCAAAATATGCATATTTTGAATGGTTAGAAATTCCATGCGAATAAATTCAGTCACAACTGTCATATCTATCATTACTGCAGTCATAATCTATAAAACATTGTAGAGAGGAATAAAACATAATCAATATCCAATCTTGAGTGCCTGCATATGGTAATCTCAAAAACAATTAGCCACAAAATTATCCCAGAGTATAACATCAGTTTATTGATAATCAATCATTTCTTTTTTCAATTTGGTTTATTATACCCATTTTATTTCATTTACTATAAACCTGTCATTATAATATTGTCCAAATATATTCTATTAAAGTGGCTGAATGGCTGAATATTTTCTAATGCACTTAGCAATGTCTTTCCAACTCTCTTGATAAATCCAAATTCACAACTAAAAAATGCTAAATTGTGTCCTAGCCTTGCTGCCCCTACATTTTTCCCATGGCTAACATAATCTCAGCTTCTACACAGCTTCCAAGAATTTAACAGTAAAAAGATCTCATAATAATACTGAACTGTCACTAACTTTCCTTTAATATGACTAAATATTTTGCCTTATTGCTGTCTCAAGAACATCAAGTTTAGAGCTGTTATATTATTTGGAAATTTTAATGAGCGATTTATCTAATGGCTGGCTTTTTTCTCCTTTACAAAACCCAAATTGTCATCATTTGTCATCTTATACATAAGGGTCCAGAGGAAGCATAACCTGGTTACTCTAGCTATCAGAGATCAATAATATATGTGCTAAGATTTTGACCTCCCTTTTCATCACATTATATACTTTTCTCTATTATTCCCCATTTGACATTTTCTCCACATTTAATAAAACCAATAATTGTATTTTCCATGTGAGATTTTCTCTTTCATTATAGTAAGACTATTAAATGTCATGAAGTATGAACTTAAGTACTGTACATCTGCAATATTGACAGTATTTTATTACAGTTTTCATGTCTATCCCACTACCCATCCCCATCCATGGGACACTTGATCTTTCCAATAAGATTGATACAAATTATTTATTGGGGGAGAAAAGGTGGCACAGGGAGCTAAATTGAGATGGTACTAGTTTGATGCAAAAGCATGATCAGTGATTCTGTTGTCAGAGACAGGTAGATGTCTCTTATTTGTAAATATTTTTTTCTTTAATCTCATTTGAATTTTGTAAAATATTTGGGGATGTACTTTACATTTCTCATCCCACACTCTTCCCTTTAACTCCTTCTTTTAAATATTATACTCCTTGTCTCTTCATGATCGTGGGTGGTGGAAAGATCACAGAGTAAATGTTTGGTTGTTGGATTTAGAAGGGAGGTGATATAAAATAATTCTAGGAAACAGAGGAAATCATTCTATGTATTTTATTAAAAGGAAAAACAATGATTATGATGTATTATTATTAATCAGGTTAATATATATGACCAATTAAATAATGTTTATAAGAATAAAATTTGATTTGTTATATCTCTACTTCCCATTTCTCTTAAAACTAATATTGTGAATTCTTTATAACTCAAAATTACTCACATTATTAAGAATAATATTCAAGGCCATAAATAGAAATATTTCTAACATCCATTCCATTTCTTTTATTGTGAGGATAACATAATTTTAAAAGAAAATTAACTCAAAGATAAAGTTCTTAATGCTTCTGACACACTTAACTGAGAATATTTTAATAGCTGAAAGAGTATGCATTAAAAACACTCATTTTTGTTTCACCATTAATTACTTTTTATTTACCTTTCCTTAATTATTGTGATTTCATTTTAACCATGAATACATTTTCAGCCTCCTGAGCTATGCTAATTTAGGTAACGAATATTTACAAGGCTTAATATTCATTATATACACTTTTGAACCATGATGCTGTAATAGACTAAGAATATTAAAAATCACATATTTTGTGGAACAACTAAAATTAAGGAAAATATAAAGTAATATTTTCACCCATTGAAATTCATCCCCAGACACTGATGTTCTTGGTAAATGAAATAATGTCAGCAACAGTGACTACTCTGATCTCTTTAAAACTTATATTTCATGTTTTATATAAAAAAGATTTTTAACTACTGTTCTATTTCTCAGGTTACTTTTAAATCTAAAAGGAATTGTCTTCTAAAGCATAATGACTTACTGGTGTCTATCCAGTCATGGTGCATGAAGGATCCTGCTATCTTCTGAGGTTACCCCTAGAGGAGATTGCAAAATTTCCATTGAAAAGAGAACGTAGGGAATGTGGATTCCTCTGAAATCTCCTGCATACTCTGGCTTCATGGATATCTATCTTGGCAGAATCAGTGGAAAAGAAGAGCTCAGTCATCTTACCTCTGTTGCTGCTCTCCCAAGGATTACAATTTATCAAATTGCTTGATTCCAAAGGGAAATGGTGCTACCATAGTCTCCACTGACTTTCTTAATTGGTTTCACCATTTGATAAAAATCTCACTGAGTAATTAATGGAATCAGTATATCACATTTTTATTCTGTCAGTAGTTTGCACCTATATGAGCAGAGCTGTAACTAATTCTAGGCTCCAATTATTCATTCATCATTTCTTGAATGCCTTCTGTTGGACTGCCTCAATAAAAACGATTCATGGAGTCAAAGGCCAAATGTAGGTAGGAATATCATTGCAACTCGCCACCAAGTCGTGCTTTGGAGGGAGGTAGAGGTGTGTGAGGAACAGAGGACATCACAGATCCTGGGAGAGTGTGACTTACTGGCAGAGGGTCCATAAAGAGCACATTCCCGAGGTGGAAGAGAGCCAGGTGACCAGCAGAGGGCAGGGCAGCCCCAGGGAGCAGGTTATGTCGACACTAGTAGGTGAAGAGAGAAAATAGATAAGGTGAGCTGCACCAAGTTGACACTGCGGTTCAAGGGGATTATTTAATTTGTACCGTGAATGAGAAGAAAACCATGAATTGTTTGAAATAAGGAACAAAATGATCCAACTTATATTTGAACTTGATCATTCTCTGACAAAACTAGATTTTAGAGGAAACTACTGGTAATGAAGACATAAAACCATCTACACTACTCCCGTTGTGAGGTTATGAAGTTGAGGGGCTTGTACAAAAGAGGTGATATTGGAGGTAGAGAGGTGTTCAGTTTCTGAGTATTTTATCGTTATTGTGTAGATTAAAATAATGTTTAATAATATTCTAGTTTTTTGGTAATTCCATTTTATTGTGTTAAACATTTCAATCAAATTGAAATACTATTTTTAATTTATGACAAATTAGATTTAAACCGACAGATTTATAAACAAGAAAATAGTTTTACAAGTTGGAAGCCCAGAACAAACAACAAATAATTATATGATCAATATGAAATATTTCTACCATCTCATTATTTGATGGATTGCTTGTGTGAAGAAATCAAAACTGGAAATTGATTTTCCTTAGAGTTTGAATGTCTTTGGTACCTCTACCAGTAACCAGTGTTAATAACTCAACCCCACTAAATTTTCTTTCATAGAATAAACTTTATAATCTTAAAGATGTTTTAAAATTACATTTTAAAGTTACATGCAAAGTATAAGGGATTCCCATTACCCAAACCCCTCCCCCTCCCACATTTCCCCCCACTAAAATTTCAAATAAACTGCTCTTTCTCTCTTTCTTTCTCTCTCTCTCTCTCCTTCTTTCTCTCTATCTCTTTCTCTCTCTCTTTCTTTCTCTCTTTCTTTCTTAGAAAATAGATGTGACACTGGCATAGACATAGACATAGATGTACATATAATTATTCATACAAAGGCGTTATTTGAATACATTTCCAAAAAATATGAAGAATAAATGTTAGAACAGATTTATAGTAATCTAATTTTGTTTTGTTGTTAGTTTTCATTTTATGCAAGTGTAGGCTTCATTTAAACTTTTGTTTAATCTTAGTCTTATTGCTTGCTTGCCTTGATGACTGACTTTTCCTTAAATATTATGGAAATCCTTTCATACCTTATCATATTTTTTGCTTTAAACTGAACACTCTGATATTAATATCCTTAAACTTGAATTTTGGAGGGAAAGGAGACTATAATTACTTGAAATCTCTGTTTGAACCACTCCAACAGGACATGAATACTAATAAATGTCTTTACAGAAAATAAAATAGGTGAATAATATTTTTCAATAATTTTTATTCAAGGTTCATACCCTGTCATGTCCACTGCCCCAAAAAACCTATCTCTATTTTATCAATTTTCTGTATTTATGCTGGAAGAGTGAGTCTGGGACTCTGTTCCAATTTACAATGTCATATCTATATATGAAAATAATTATTTTATTATTTTTAAAAATATTTTATGTTCATTAGACAAGAAAAAATACAAATGAAATTAAGTAAAGCATAATTTTGGTTACAATGACAGATTTAAACAGGCATTTGTATCCTCTTCTTCCCCAAATACAATTAAATAATGGTGAAATTATGAGGAAGTTATATACCCATAAAGGCAAAGGAAAGGATAAGAGAAGACACAGCTGAGGGGACATATTAGGTACTCTGTATGATAAAAGAGTTCTATAAAAAAAGGATTGAATCTCCACATCTGCTCTGGACTTTAGTAGTAGAAGTAGTGGAATGTATTGGCTGCAGAGAAGCAACCACCTAAAGACAAAAGGCACTATAAAAAGGGAGATGGGGATGAGATATATAAGTAAATAAGGATATTCAGTGAATATAGATATTATAAAATGTGAAGCCCTTAATTATTCTAACATAAAATACACAATCATTCATTTCATCTATGTTTTCAATCTGGAGCAGTCCCCTAGTTTGCTTAATTCTTCATCATTGATATTTTGAAAAGTGAAGGCCATTGATTTTGTAGAAAGTCCATCAATTTAAATGTATCTGAGGTTACCTAATGATTACAATCAGGTTATGTACTCTTGTAAAGAATATTATAGAAACTTTTCTAATAAGGAGGTACAAGGTATTAATACGTTCCAATGCTGGTTCTATTAACATTAATCACTTGGTTAAGATGGGGTCGGTAAGATTTCTTCACTGTAAATTTACTCTTTTATCCTTTGTACTTAATAAATACTTTATTGGAAGATACTGTGAGACGAACCCCAGATGAAGTAACTTACATATTATTATCATGTTTTCCCCACATTTTTTTTTACTTATTTTCTTTTTTTAAAAAAATTATTGAGGTATATCACTCATACATAAACACACATAAACAATAAGTGTACAGTAGTAGTTGTGAACTTACAAAACAAACATGCATAGGATCATACAGGGCTCTCATACCTCACCCTACCACCAATACCTTGCACTACTGTGAAATGTTTTTAACTAATTATGAAAGAGCACCCTCAAAATACTACTACTAACCAAAGTATCTTATATTTGGTGTATTTTCCACCCAACTTACCCTATTATTATTATTATTGTTATTATTTCATTCATACATGAACATACATAAACAATAAATTTATAGTAAAAGCTGTGAACTTACAAAGCAAACATTTATAACATCATACAGGGCTCCCATATATCACCCCATCATCAACACCTTGCATTCTTTTGAGACATTTGTTAAAAATTATGAAAGAATATCATGAAAATCTTACTACTAACTATAGTCCATATCTTACTTCGATGTATTTTCCCCCAACCCACCCTATTAGTATTTTTTTAAATATATTTTTATTGCAGAAGTTGTGAACTTACAAAACAATCATGCACATGTGCAGAATTCCCATACAACACCCCTCTATCAACACACCACACCGTGGTGGAACATTTGTTACAGATTATGAGATAGCATCACCAGACTATTACCATTTACTATGACTTTCAAATACACAACATAATACATAGCTATACCAGTATTACAACCATAAATATAGTTGATGTTTCTAATGGTATTTATGTAATGATAAATATCACATTAAAAGGGTTACCTAATGATTTCTACGCATGTATACATAGAAAGGACCATTAGGGTAAATACAGGGTTCATCATTACAACAAGCAAATAATACCAATTAAAACCGTTTTTAAAGCGTGTTAGATTTTCATTCTCTTCCTCGTTGGAAAGTAGCACGTTTTGAGTATCTACAAGGAACCGGCACTGCTATGAGCAAACGTGCCTCAGGGCAGTGCTCAGTCTCCACAGGCAGCTGGCTAGGACCATCTGCAGGCCAAGAGGAAGGTGATCCTCCAGGCTGCTTTTTTCCAACTAAATGCCAGGGAGGTTTTTTTAACAGTGACTTTTGACCTTGTTTTTGCTGTATTTTACTCAAGTACTTTCCTCCTTCAATTTATTTGAGTCCTTTTTCCCCCTCCCTACGAAATCCTAGATAAATCATTTATGAAGTATCTGAGGACGAGCTTCTCCTGAATGCTGTGTTCAAGTCCAGAAACTCCTCCCTTCACAGGATCCGTGTTTCTGCTCCCATTAGAAGTGTCACCGTCTTCCCAGTGGGCTGCATCTCAAAAGACCACGTGCAGTCGCCCCTGAAGTCAAGCCATGTGGCTGGAGGCACTATATGCCTGCACTGTCCAATATGGAAGCTCAGCTACACGCTGAGTGTCTAAATCTAAACTAATCACGCTTGCACAAAATGAACAATAGAGCCACACGTCCCGTGATCTGCAGGCACCGCGCTGACAGCACAGGAAGTTCTACCTGGCAGCTCTGCAGATGAGACAGGCCCTGCTCTCACTCCTGGTCCTGCCAGGCACACACAGGCAGGTAAAACGCCAGACCTGCTACCGAGCAGGGCAAGGTGACCAGCACGCGCCCACCTGTGCCTGGAAGCGCGTCGCTGACAGAGCCTCGTCCTAAGTGCTTGCGCTGAGTGCTCTAGGGTGAGGACATTGAAGCCTCGATATTTCAATTAATGTCAGTCTGGGCTTAACTCAGTCTCTCCTCACCTTTTTGAAATTCTCTGCCTAACGTATCACTTTACCCTGCTTTGAAAAGGTAACATCTTAAATTTATCTTTAGTAATTCAGGATCTTAAATAATTAAAGATCACTGTTCTTATTAATTTCATGCAATGCAGTAACAGAGCAAAATGTTTTAGATTTGTCTTAACATTTGACTCCAGGACATAGAACGGAAGAATATTTCTTTTAAAAACACAGCAATGTGTCTGTTTTCCCTTGTGAAAGAACAACGGAGTGACCCAGGCTGAGAATTACAGAGGAGCTGGGGGCTGGGCACAGCAGGCCCCTCGCCACCCCGAAACCCCTTGGCTGGCTGCTACAAGCCAAACATAAGCAGCTAACCGCACGGTTCCCCTTCTGAAGAAAACTGAGTCCTCTTTCTAAGACCCTTGCCCTGACCAACTTCACTCTTCCTCCTTTTAGAAGCCCTTGCCCAACAGCTCCCACGTAGGACACAATTTAGGTGGCTCCCTGGATCTGTGCTCCTCCAACTGCAATTCTAAGCTCCCAAATTAGAGGTTTTGTTAATTTACAGCTCATTCTTTTAATTCTTGTTCAATAACCTAAAATGAAAGCATAGGTTTTTTTGTTTCTTGTTTTTTTAAGTTGGTTAACTGTGACTAATTAGCTGCAATCTAGCCTGATTTGTTTTGCAAGGCAGCCTCTGGACATCCCCACAGTCACTCTGAAATCCTTGGAAGAAGGT